>JANAVB010008400.1:6406916-6594416 GCA_029216955.1 Iris pallida
TTTAGTCACGGACAAGAGGATATCCAAGGAAGTTATATAGATAAAATATCTATGATTTTTAGCAAACTATTTATACTTTGAAACTATATTTTGGAAATCAAATACATTAAAACTATGTTTTACTTTATTCAAATATTATAAATAATACTTAAAATTTTAGAAAAAATAACTTATGATAATAAAAACAATTTTTTATCAATTATAATTTTAGAAAAGCCATAACAATACACAATAATATTTTTAGAGCTTGTAAACCTAAATTTGAAAATATTAGGACTATGCATCATACCATATTTGTTACAAATATAATTTAGAAATACAAATAATAATAATAATAATGATAATAACAATAATAATAATAATAATAATAATTATATAATAATATAATACTAATAAAACAAAGTATTAATATATATAAAATCTTACGCAGCAGCTGTCCTTAACAATTAAATAAAATAATAAAATACATAAAATAATAGAAAAACAAGAGAGTCATGTGGTTCTCCTTGAAGAGGGAGAACACATCACACAACAACAAAAAGAATTGAAAGATTAGAGAGGGAGAGAGAAGATGGAGGGAAGCGAGAGGAGAGCGGGAGAGTCAAGAAGGGGGCAACGGCGCGAAGGCGTCGATCGGGACCACGGCGGAGGGAGCGGTAAGCCGGAGGACGGACGGGTGGCTCCGGGTGCGGAGTGCGGCTGCTCCAGCGGAGGAGGGTCGAAAAGAGGGCGCGGAGCCGGATAACGCGGCGGTGGTTCCAGTCGGGCGGAGGGGCTCGAAAAGAGGGTGGCGGAGCCAGTGGGCGGTGCGGCACTGGCGGAGGGAAGGGGGCTCCGTGATGCGGCTGCGCCGACGGAGGAAGGAGGGGAAGATCGGCTGGGGATTGGTCGGGTGCCCCAAGCGGGGCGACGTGGGGAGGAGCGCGGGGCTAGGTTCGGCGTACGGTGGCTCCAGATCTGGCCGACCCACGGGTGGGGCGGTTCGCGACACGGCGTCGGCGCTCGCGGAGGCGGCCGGAGAGGTAAGTAGCGGTGGTGGAGGTGGCGTGTGTGTTTTATTTGGGTTTTCTCTTTATTTAGCTGTTTCATGTTTGATGGTGGCGGGGCGGTGGTTGTCGCGGCCAGGGTTGGTCGGCGGGTTGACGTCGTGGGTAATTGTGCTGGGTGCGGGTGCGCCACGGTGGTGGCTGGCTGTGGATACGGTGGTTTGGGGTGATGGCAGAGAGCTGGGACGGTGACGGTAATGGTCGGTGGCTGATTTCGGTTTCTCCGGTGGTGGTCGTCGGGTTCTGGCCAGTGGCCATGGTCGGGGGTTTATGGTGGGGTGGGTGATGGCCATGGTGGAGGTGGTGTTTTGGTTGGCAGGGTCGGAAACAGGGGGTCGGGGCAGTGCCGGGTGGCGCGGTGGATGCTGGTGGAGTTGGGAGTGGCTTGGTCGGGGATAGCGGTTTCTCGTCGGCGACGATGGCGGCGACGGACAGGGGACAGAAGGCTGGCCGGTGGCAGTGAATTAGGCTAGAGATTAGGAATAGGATTTAGGAATTTATTGTTTGTCGTGTCGGGATTGTCGACACGGAGGAGAACCGAAAATGTATATGTAACAATATGGAATAAGAGTTGGACGGAGAGGGAGAACATGGACATGATGCACGTAGATTTGTGAAAAAAATTATTGTGGATGAATAATGAATTGGAGGAGTACCTGCCTATTTATAGGATGTGGGAATTCCCAATTGGATAGGATTAGGAAAAGATTTAAAACCCAAATTAGATAATTCAATCTATTTAATTTAAAATCAATTAAATCAAATCCAAATCCAAATCCAATAAAATCTAATTAAATTCTTGGTTTAAAATCAATGGGATAAATCAAATTTTAAATATTAACTATTTAAATAAATCATAGATTCAAATCAAGATTTAAATCTCTACAATAATTTCGAAATATATTTTCCAAAAATACTAATAATAATAATTTCAAAAATTACATTAATATTTAAAATAAACCAATAAATATTACAAATATATATGTATGCACAAATAATATTTTCATAATTATGTTTTTCTAGTATACAATAAAAATATTAATTATTCTTAATAATTGCATAAATGAAGGCTTTTAGTAAATAAAATAACAACTTGGTAATGATAGTAAAATAATTATTGTATATATTATTTTGAAACTATAAAATAATAAATAAAATATTTTTCTAAAATATGTACGCTCGCACATATTCGCACTCGTCGAGCAAAATAAAATTTCGTGCGCGACGTAAAATATGACTATGCGACGTACAATACAAAATTTTAAATCCGTACAAATATTAATAAAAAATATATAGTAAAAATTTAGGAGTTTTATATCCTACCCAACTTAAAAGAATTTCGTCCTCGAAATTAAGAATTAGTAGGGGGTGAGAGGACACAAGGGGGTATCAATGGGGATCCAACGATGACAATGTTTTCACAAAATCATGTCGTAAGAAATCGCGATCTAGATCGTAGAAAAATAATACGGTATGGTCATGGGTAATGAATGAGGGTCACGATTAAGAGAATGAAATAGATTCACTTAAATTAAGCGATTAGAAGGTCATGATAGCAAATATAGGGCCGAGAAGAAGGACGAGTAGTTTAAGACGAAGATATAGCAACATTGAGTGGTAATGGTCATAAGTGATAGGACAGCTAGAGGAAATTCAAGTATAAGCGTCTTCGCCCTTCTAAAATATGTGAAGCGAAAGCAATATAGAGTTCAAAGACGATATTATCGAATACGAATATGTGGCTCAAAGACGACCAAAAATTTCAAAAGAGTTGTCAAGGCAGTCGTGGATGGAATTCTAAGGGGAAAGCTCAACTACATCCCATCCACGTAGATTGATATATGAAAAAGGCGGACCAAAGTGCACTCGGTTGATCAGACCATCATACACCGGTTCTGATTAGACAATATGTTAGTGAGCGGCCGCTCAATATCATATTCCTTGATCAAGCTCGATAAAGAATTAGCTTACAATACTAGGCTATATTAGCATCATTAGTCTAGATAGTAAATCATAGGCACGAGGGTAGATAAAATAAGAACCAATATTTATAGTCTAAGAGTCATAAGGATCTAAGTCTTGTTTATTCCTATACCATCATTCTACGGTTTTATTGACCAAGGCTTGGTTGACCAAATGGGTTAAATTCCTCTAGTCTCTATGGTCTAGATAATACTATTGGTATTCCCTTAGTGGTTAATGGTGTGTCAGGTCGTAGGGTATTCTACCCAACTTAAAAGAATCAAACTAATGGTGTTTGGGACATCTAGCTAGTAGGGTCAACCTCTAGCAAGCACGAAGGGAAGATAAGAATAGGGATGGAAGGAAGCAAGCAAGACGCAATTGATGAGTCAAACGGTAGATAAAATCAAGGAAAGAGGTCAAGTATGTGGATGAGATCCTAGACTTCTAATCCTATACGCAGGCTTGCTTGGTAAGGTAAAGTAACCAAACAATTTATCTTGACCTGCATGGGCCACCACAAAAACATGTAACGCTCCAGTCCTAAAATACGTAGGACTAGGTACATCGACAAGCCAACTGTATTCATACGAAGTATACTCTAATATATGGAAACCTCGTATAAATATATAAGCTGTAAAATGCAGTAGAACCATAACTAATCTCATCCACACAAATAAATGAAATAAAGGTATCATATAAAGATAATGAATTATTTTGATACAATATATTGGGCGGAGACAAATCCACTACCAACAAGTAAAGGAAAAATACATAAGAAAAGATATAAATTTGGCGAGCGAAGCGAAGACGATCCAAATGCAATCATCCTCGAAGAGATAGTGATGATAACGGCTAGAGCTAGAACACCTGCGAAAGACAATAGCACACACTTGGAGAGATAACCAGATCCTCAGAGGGACGTAACAAGACACATAATATTATGCCATATAAACTGAATAAACATTGCTCAAATAAATAAGTCAATCGAATTATAACATGGTCTAATACGCACCTACTGAACGAGCGTACCATCCCCCCAACCAAACAAGGACAGGAGATGGTAAACTAATTCACGGTGACATATCTTTCCATGCTATAAATCCAATATGGTATCCGGACCCCCAACAAGGTTTAATACCTTCTCATCGAAGTAGTAAGTCACACCTACAACCAAACAAGGACAAGATGTGATGAACTAATCCGCGACAAGTTATTATTCCAAGTCACGGTCAGATACAAGTACCCAAACCAAAAGTACTCGTACCTAACGGATAAAGGTACCTAACCGTTCTAAGTGAAATGTCGTTAAGAACAATCCTTCCTACACATGGGCCCTGGCTAAATAGGATCGGCATAGTCCCCCCTTCGGCACCAGAGGCCCCATCAGTAAGAGCATGACATTCTGCAGAATCGTCAGTGGCCGTCAGTAATTATGGGTCATCAACCCCGTATCTCCAGCGGAGAGTCCGGGTCACAAGGGAAAGTGCATCGAAGCCCATATGCTAAGGAATTGTCCTCCCCGCCCAATGCCTACTGTGTTGTATCCACAACACAAACCACTATAACCGCTAAGTCAAACTAACATGCAATCTCTATTAGCGGTTATTCCTATCGCACGGCTTGTACGTACTGGTGGCCAGCCAATCACGCACTTCCGTGTCCTACATGCGACACACAACTTCGTGTTACAACGTGTCAAGGCCAATGAATGCAACACACAAGGTGGTCCCTTAAATCTAGGTTTAATGTGTAAGAAAACTAATACATAGCAGGAAATATAAATGAACAGTAAGTTCTAACAGTTATGCCATGTATCACAGTTTATTTTGCATAAAGAAAATAAATAATGCATGAAATATGAGCTAAAATAAATAAACAGCTAATGGCAAGGTGTCTTGCCTGGTGGTACGCCTGATGTGCTGCAATGACCAATGTGGCACGAACTGCGACTTCGATGTAACAACTAAGCAAGGTGACCTCTGATGGGGGCACGGCCAGTTCCATTGGTTCCAGAAGGGTCAAATTAGTTAGGGTGGACATAAGGTAGTTTCGAATTGGCAAAGGAATAGAAAAAGTGGTTTAGTCACGGACAGGAGGAATATCCAAGGAAGTTAGATAGATAAAATATCTATGATTTTTAGCAAACTATTTATAATACTTGAAACTATATTTTGGAAATCAAATACAATTAAAACTATGTTTTACTTTTATTCAAAATATTATAAATAAATACTTAAAATTTTAGGAAAATAACTTATGATAATAAAAACAATTTTTTATCAATTATAATTTTTAGAAAAGCCATAACAATACACAATAATATTTTTAGAGCTTGTAAACCTAAATTTTGAAAATAATATAGGACTATGCATCATACCATATTTGTTACAATATAATTTAGAAATACAAATAAATAATAATAATAATAATAATAACAATAATAATAATAATAATAATAAATAATAATAATAATAATAATACTAATAAAATAAAGTAATTAATATATATAAAAATCTTACGCAGCAGCTGTCCTTAACAATTAAATAAAATAAATAAAATAAATAGAAAAACAGAGAGAGTCATGTGGTTCTCCATGAAGGAGGAGAACACATCACACAACAACAAAAAAAGAATTGAAAGATTAGAGAGGGGAGAGAGAAGATGGAGGGAAGCTGAGAGGGAGAGCGGGAGAGTCGAGAGAAGGGGGGCAACGGCGCGGAGGCGTCGATCGGGACCACGGCGGAGGGAGCGTAAGCCGGAGGACGGACGCGGGTGGCTCCGAGGGTGCGGAGTGCGGCTGCTCCGGCGGAGGAGGGTCGAAAAGAGGGCGGCGGAGCCGGAGTAACGCGGCGGAGGTTCCAGTCGGGCGGAGGGGCTCGGAAAGAGGGCGGCGGAGCCGGAGTGGGCGCGTGCGGCACTGACGGAGGGAAGGGGGCTCCGGTGATGCGGCTGCGCCAACGACGGAGGAAGGAGGGGAAGATCGGCTGGGGATTGGTCGGGTGCGGCCCAGGCGGGGCGACGCGGAGAGGAGAGCGGGGCTAGGTTTGGCGCACGGCGGCTCCAGATCTGGCCGACGGCCACGGGTGGGGCGGTTCGCGACACGGCATCGGCGCTCGCGGAGGCGGCCGGAGAGGTAAGTAGCGGTGGCGGAGGTGGCGTGTGTGTTTTATTTGGGTTTTCTCTTTATTTAGCTGTTTGGTGTTTGATGGTGGCGGGGCGGTGGTTGTCGCGGCCAGGGTTGGTCGGCGGGTTGACGTCGTGGGTGATTGTGCTGGGTGCGGGTGCGCCACGGTAGTGGCTGGCTGTGGATACGGTGGTTTGGGGTGATGGCAGAGAGCTGGGACGGTGACGGTAATGGTCGGTGGCTGATTTCGGTTTCTTCGGTGGTGGTCGTCGGGTTCCGGCCAGTGGCCGTGGTCGGGGGTTTATGGTGGGGTGATGGCCACGGCGGAGGTGGTGTTTTGGTTGGCAGGGTCAGAAACAGGGGGTCGGGGCAGTGCCGGGTGGCGCGGCGGATTCTAGTGGAGTTAGGAGTGGCTTGGTCGGGGATAGCAGTTTCTCGTCGGCGATGATGGCGGCGACGGACAGGGGACAGAAGGCTGGCCGGTGGCAGTGAATTAGGCTAGAGATTAGGAATAGGATTTAGGAATTTATTGTTTGTCGTGTCGGGATTGTCGACACGGAGGAGAACTCAATATGTATATGTAACAATATGGAATAAGAGTTGGACGGGGAGGAAGAACATAGACACGATGCACGTAGATTTATGAAAAAAATTATTGTGGATGAATAATGAATTGGAGGAGTACCTGCATATTTATAGGATGTGGAAATTCCAAATTGGATAGAATTAGAAAAAGATTTAAAATCCAAATTAGATAATTCAATCTATTTAATTTAAAATCAATCAAATCAATTCCAAATCCAAATCCAATTAAATCTAATTAAATTCTTGGTTTAAAATCAATGGGATAAATCAAATTTTAAATATTAACTATTTAAATAAATCATAGTTTCAAATCAAGATTTAAATCTCTACAATAATTTCGAAACAAATTTTCCCAAAATACTAATAATAATAATTTCAAAAATTACATTAATATTTAAAATAAACCAATAAATAATTACAAATATATATGTATGCACAAATAATATTTTCATAATTATGTTTTTCTAGTATACAATAAAAATATTAATTATTCTTAATAATTGCATAAATGAAGGCTTTTAGTAAATAAAATAACAACTTGGTAATGATAGTAAAATAATTATTGCATATATTATTTTGAAACTATAAAATAATAAATAAAACATTTTTCTAAAATATGTATGCTCGCACATATTCGCACTCGTCGAGCAAAAATAAAATTTCGTGCGCGACGTAAAATATGACTACGCGACGTACAATACAAAATTTTAAATCCGTACAAATATTAATAAAAAATATATAGTAGAAATTTAGGGGTTTTACATCCTACCCAACTTAAAAGAATTTCATCCTCGAAATTAAGAATTAGTAGGGGGGTGAGAGGACACAAGGGGGTATCAATGGGGATCCAACGATGACAATATTTTCACAAAATTATGTCATAAGAAATCACGATCTAGATCGTAAAAAAACAATACGGTATGGTCATGGGTAATGAATGAGGGTCACGATTAAGAGAATGAAATAGATTCACTTAAATTAAGCGATTAGAAGGTCATGATAGTAAATATAGGGCCGAGAAGAAGGACGAATAGTTTAAGACGAAGATATAGCAACATTGAGTGGTAATGGTCATAAGTGATAGGACAGCTAGAGGAAATTCAAGTATAAGCGTCTTCGCCCTTCTAAAATAGGTGAAGGCGAAAGCAATATAGAGTTCAAAGACGATATTATCGAATACGAATACGTGGCTCAAAGACGACCGAAAATTTCAAAGGAATTGTCAAGGCAGTCATGGATGGAATTCTAAGGGGAAAGCTCAACTACATCCCATCCACGTAGATTGATATATAAAAAAGGCGAACAAAAGTGCACTCGGTTGATCAGACCATCATGCACCGGTTCTGATTAGACAATATGTTAGTGAGTGGCCGCTCAATATTATATGCCTTGATCAAGGTCGATAAAGAATTAGCTTGCAAATACTAGGCTATATTAGCATCATTAGTCTAGATAGTAAATCATAGGCACGAGGGTAGATGAAATAAGAACCAATATTTATAGTCTAAGAGTCATAAGGATCTAAGTCTTGTTTATTCCTATACCATCATTCTACGGTTTTATTGACCAAGGCTTGGTTGACCAAATGGGTTAAATTCCTCTAGTCTCTATGGTCTAGATAATACTATTGGTATTTCCTTAGTGGTTAATGGTGTGTCAGGTCGTAGGGTATTCTACCCAACTTAAAAGAATCAAACTAATGGTGTTTGGGACATCTAGCTAGTAGGGTCAACCTCTAGCAAGCACGAAGGGAAGATAAGAATAGGGATGGAAGGAAGCAAGCAAGATGCAATTGATGAGTCAAACGGTAGATAAAATCAAGGAAAGAGGTCAAGTATGTGGATGAGATCCTAGACTTCTAATCCTATACGCAGGCTTGCTTGGTGCGGTAAAGTAACCAAACAATTTATCTTGACCTGCATGGGCCCCCACAAAAACATGAACGCCCCAGTCCCAAAATACGTAGGACTAGGTACATCGATATGCCAGCTGTATTCATATGAAGTATACTCTAATATATAGAAATCTCGTATAAATACATAAGCTGTAAAATGCAGTAGAACCATAACTAATCTCATCCACACAAATAAATGAAATAAAGGTATCATATAAAGATAATGAATTGTCTTGATACAATATGTTGGGCAGAGACAAATCCACTACCAACAAGTAAAAGAAAAATACATAAGAAAAGATATAAATTTGGCGAGCGAAGCGAAGACGATCTAAATGCAATTATCCTCGAAGAGATAGTGATGATAACGGCTAGAGCTAGAACACCTACGAAAGACAATAGCACACACCTGGAGAGATAACCAGGTCCTCAGAGGGACTTAACAAGACACATAATATCATGCCATATAAACTGAATAAATATTGCTCAAATAAATAAGTCAATCGAATTATAACAAGGTCCAATACGCACCTACTGAACGAGCGTACCATCCCCCCAACCAAACAAGGACAGGAGATGGTAAACTAATTTACGGTGACGTATCTTTCTGTGAGCACCCTGAATTTCGGGTTGATTTTTTTTATTTTATTTTATTTTTCTGATTGATTGGTTTTGATTAATATTTTATTTATTTATCTGTAAGTGTACTTTTTATGCCATTGATATTTGGAGTATCAGGGATGTTCAACTCTGGAAATCTTCTTCACGAGTTTGGGAGTGGACATGATTACCTTCTTGACGGTATATGGTGTCCCACCCAAACTTGTTCCCTTGTGCTCTTTTTGCTTCGCTGAACTTTGGGTCGGTTTAGACCATTTGATTGTTATTTATTTTTTTCTCTCTCTTTTCCTTGATCATTTTCAGCGCGTTACCATGACTTTTAATTTGGGAGCGCAAGACCAGTCAGTTTCTTGAAACCAACTTCTCATACTTGATCTACTCGAGACGCTCGTCACCCATGACCTTCGTGTCCCACTCAGACATGTCAGTTTGTGCTCCATTTGATTCGCACAACTTTCCCGACACGTGACCCGATTTTATTTCACTCCACGGCGTCACATTCATCTTCCAACTTAAATTGTGGGTCCCCTGTCGACCAAAACCTGTCCGCCCAACTATGGACATGGCCCACTTTGAGCCTACTATCCGTCCGCCACTTGTGTCCCATTTATTGGAATCCCCATGTGCTACTTATTCACTCATGATCATCAACGTCTAATTTTTAATTCAATTATTGCTCAATGTCCGATTTTGATCCAATCCGGCTCCACCGAGTCCAGTCCAGCTTTGTGTTGCCCTCCATCATGACGCCCTCATATTTCTTGCCCAAAAATACCAATTATTCTTTCTACCTATTTTTCTATATTTATCGAAATTTTCCGTTGAATTAATCCTATAGGAATAACCTATTTTTCTCCATGTAATTTCTAGCCATTGATCCTTCTAACAAATTCTAACCCTTTATTCCCAAACTTCTCCTCACAGTCAACATGTGTGTCGGCCCTAACTCCCAAAATTACTCTTTCTCTCTCATTGATGGCACACAACTTTATCAACATTATCTCTCTTTCTCTCTCACTTATTCTTTCCCACACAACAAAATATACTACAGCAACCATTTTTCCTTCCTCCGACCTCACCATGTTCGACCTCCTTGGCCCGACCTTCGGCTACCCCCTGGCCGTGGCCTGGCCGTCGGCCGACCTCTCCTCCATGCAGCCTCCTCCGCCTCCTCTTCTCTCCTCCTCCTTCTAAACATCATCACCATCACCACCTCCACCACCTTCACCAAGCCATCACCACCACTCCTTAGCCCGACGCCGCCGCCCCTTGGCCGCGCGGCCCACGCCGCCGACGACCACCCAGCAGCTCGCCGTGCCGCCACCAACGCACGCGCAGCCAGCAGCAGTAGCTGCAACGGCAGCAGCGTGCGCCCCCTTGCCGCGCACACGGGCGGTACAGCACTGTCGTGGACGGCCACGCACCGCCGTGGGCGCCCCCCCCCCCCCCCCCGCGGTGGGCGATCACCGGCGACCCCCCTGGGTCCGCCACCTCGTTCTCCGGCGCGACGTATAGGCGATTCGTGCGTTTTGAACGACGTCCCGTCGTGACGCGCGCGGGATCGAGTTCGTTTTGGCGCTCCGTCGCAGCGACTTCGTGCACGTTTTTCCGAAGATCCGACCGTTGGATCGGCAATTTCTTTGCTCCGTCACAATCTCGGTATATCCACCTTCATCCCTATCAATTTTCGTCCATTAATTTTTTCGTTTGATACATCAAAACCGGCCACCAAGTTGACCGTCTAAATTGTATTAAATTTGGACAGTTTTGCGGGGCCAACTTCGTCAGCTTGTATCTCCTCTACCGCAGCTCCATTTGGCGTGCTACCAGTTCAGGTGCGAAGCTGGTATAACCCTCTTACTACCCCTCCAGTTTCGTTTCATTGTGAGCTTGTTTGATTGGTTGAATTCGACGCCAAAGTTGGTCGTCCGAATTTGTAATTTCCAAATTATAAAATTCTATTTTTGAACACGGGACTCCAGATTTCATTTCTGACACCACCAGTAGACTTATGGCATCGTTCTGGCATGTTTTCATATAAAATTTGTTAGATTTGGAGAACGTGGGCCCGGGCACGTTTTTCGGTGTAAAGCGGGTCCCACTTTCTGGGTCAACGGAACTTTTTGACGCCGACTCATCGAAATCCAATTCCGGAGATACCGTTGAGTTCGTATTGTCATTCTGGACTTGTTGACATATAATTTGCTAGGTTTTGGTGCACATTGGATCGGACACGCATTTCGGTGCAAGTCGGATACCAATATCCGGGTCAATGGGTCATTTTGAGATCGGCTCATCGGAATCCAATTTCGGAGATACCGTTGAGTTCGTATCATCATTCTGGACTCGTTGGCAGGTAGTTTGCTGAGTTTTGAGAACTTTGGCTCCGGCACGTATTTTCGTGCAAACCAGAATTCCAAGTTCTGGTCAACGGGCCAAATTGAGATCAGGTCAACGGAATCCAATTCTGGAGATACCGTTGGGTTCGTATCGTCATTCTAGTTTCATGGACATATAATTTGTTATATTTTGTAGACTTATTTTCTTGCACGTTTTTTGGTGCAAAACGGCTCCGATACGGACACCGTTTTGACCCAAAATTACCTTTTTGCCCTTGTGTCCAAATTGGACCGTTGGATAGGCTATCCTAGCTAATTTGACCATTCTGGACACGTTGGCGATGTTTATTTCATCGTCCGACAATGTTTGTTGATAATTTCTCTGAGTTTAACCTTTTTATAATTAATTAATAATTAATTCATATAATGTTCGTATTTCGGAATTAGTACGACGAAACTGAGATCAGCCAATTCCAGTGATCTCACATCGTTGAAATTGACAAGTTAGACACGTGGATCACTATAATAAGATTATCAAGCTTACCGATAATCTTCTTATCTCGATTTGTGTGTCGTAAGTTTCGACGTACAAATAACGAAGTACACTTTATATTAGACTAGAATTGACCATGTTTGACCAGAGTTGACCAGTTGACCCAAAGTCAACTGTAAGTCAACACTTGACCTAGTTTAACTAGATTATTGACCGGAGTCGACCTAGAGTTGTTTTGACTTAGAAGAACCTAGAATAATGTAGATTGATTATAGAGATTCATTTATTACAACTTGAACACCTTGTAACCTGTGTTGCTTTAAATAGGACTCTGTGGCTTCAGTGGGACCCTCCTATACTTATCAGCTGTTCAGGTTATCGAGGCGAGTACATTCTCTGATCATTTCATATCCTGCTTAGAATTATTTCCTGCAGTAGATTACTTTACTTGTACTGTCACGTTGGTCACACGAATTGGTACTATATGGATCCCTTCTTGAGATTTTTATCCTTAGGGAGCATCGGGTACTACATGTTCTGTGCGTTTCACTTACATGGCGTATCATATGCTTCATTGGTTCTTTGATCACTTACGACATATACTCTTATGATCGTAGAGTCTTCCTAGAATCCTTATCCCATTTATGGGACTACTATGTATCACCTTCGGGGTCTATTACCTTCGGGGTCTATCACCTTCGGGGTCTATCACCTTCAGGGGCTGTTACATAGCATCATATAACATAACCTGGCTGGATCCTTGTATATTGATTGGGGGTACGGGAGAGTAGAAATAGACATGTGAATAATACCTGTCACCCTCATTTCCCGTATTTCCCGTATTTTGTATTTATACTTGTATCTGGATTTTGGCATGTATTTTTATTTTTCTCAACTTGTGGAATTTTGGTATTTCTCGTATTTTGGGTTTTGTCATGGTTCGGTTTTAATTAGTTTGGATTGGGTTGGTTTGATTTGGTTTATTATGCATAGGAACACCTTAACCTACACTCCACCCTCAACACACCACAACTCACCCTCTTTATAACCCCCACCTACCACTCTCTCTCCTCATAACTTCCACCATTAATTTTATTCTTCTTCTTCTTCTCCTTCCTCCACAACTCTCCTAACCCTAGGCAAGTGCACCTTGCCACTTCATGAGATCCCTATTTTGTTGGTTCATTTGCTAGATTAGGACATGGTGATCAACATTAGAACTTGGGTTTTTGTGGTTTGGAGCATCCATTGTTATAGATCTAAGTTATTTCTATTTTTGGATTTTGTATGGTTTGAGCTACTTAAGTTGGATTTTATGGGTTTTTGATATTTCCATGTGGAAGAGCATTCAGTTTCACTCTAGTTGGAGCTTTGGAAATTCGGATTTGGAGTTCGGATGGCCAAGTTATGAATTTTGAAGCTTGGGTTCAGCCATGGTGTTCTTGCTGTTTGGAGAAGACAGTGAGCAGTGTGCAGAGCTATTTAGCTTACGCACCCTGAGCTATGCGCGCTCTTTAGCACTGCATACGCAGGCTTGAGTACGCTTCCTGTTGGAAGCGTGTCTCCTTGAGTGTGCGTGACTTTTTACGTACACTACTCCCTTGAGTGTGCGTGACTTTTACGTACACTGCTCCCCTTGAGTGTGCGTAACTTTTCACATACACTGCTCCCTTGAGTGTGCGTGACTTTTTACGTACACTGCTCCCTTGAGTGTGCGTGACTTTCACGTACACTGCTCCCCTTGAGTGTGCATGACTTTTCACGTACACTGCTCCCTTGAGGGTGCGTGACTTTTCACCTACGCTGCTCTCTCAGCGTGCGTGACTTTTCACCTACGCTGCTCTCTCAGCGTGCGTGACTTTTCACCTACGCTGCTCCCTGTAGCATGCGTGACTTTTCACCTACGCTGCTCCCTGTAGCGTGCGTGACTTTTTACCTACGTTGCTCCCTATAGCGTGCATGACTTTTCACCTACGCTGCTCCCTCAGCGTGCGTGACTTTTCACCTACGCTGCTCTCTCAGTGTGCGTGACTTTTCACCTACGCTGCTCTCAGCGTGCGTGACTTTTCGTACGCTGCTCCCCTGACCCCTTGCTTAACCTATTGGCTCTTGTAGTTGTGGTCTTATTTCTTTAAGCTTGGCTTTTCTATTGTCCTGTATATTAATATTTTATGCCCATTTTATATCCTTACGCCTTTTTGTCATGAACTTGATTTTACTTAATATGTTGGAAATGACTATTGCACATGACATGATATGACAAGGGACTAGCATAACACGACAGTGACCCGTAGTGGTGCACTCCTGACATGACCAACCTGACATGATAGTGGCCCGTCGTGGCGCACTCCTGACAAGTACCCTGACATGATTTATCTTAATGCTGTTGTGACGGCTAGCTTAACTTGACCTGCCTTGACACCGTGGTAGTTCTTTCTTGCTTGCTAAATCCACTTGTCCTGTCTTGCATCATGTCTAGGATGGGACTCCTGAGTACCACGGTCAGGAGTTCCTACTAAGATGGATTAAGGTTAATAACTAGAATAACACAGTAGTAATGAAGAGATGACACAGCTACAGGCAATCCCGTTACCTGGGCGCTCTTGGAATCTGTAGCCTGCCGTCGAGTAGGACACATTTCCAGTACACCGTCGCGTGTTGCACCCTCTAAGTCACCTAAGGGTACATTTGTCTTCTGGGCGATGTACCCACCTGAATTCAACCCCTAATTTTTGACCTGGGTAACCTGGATGGTCTGCAGGGCTTGTGGCTGTGGAACAATCTCACTGCATCTTGTAGTAATTAGGCCTGTGATAACCCTAGTTAGTTAAAGTAGTAAGCCGTAGTATCTACTTGGCCGTGATTGATTGAATGAGGTATAACCAGTTTAGCCATGTCTTGATTCAGTACAAGATTGCTTCCTGTCTTGATTTTTTGCATTATTATCTTGCCGATAAATGGTGGGAAACCAAGTTCTGTTCAGATGAAGGGTTACAACCCCGGTCCTTGTTTGGTTTACGGGTTGTAACCTGGCTATCGGAATAGCTCTATGGTTATCTCGTCGTATATCATCCTGACATATTTTCGTAAATTCTAGTTTTAATATTAGATTTCCTTGTGCTGATTGATGGCTTTTGTTCTTATTTTGTGGCCCCCTTGTGGCACTTGCTCTTTCTGGGGTTGACCCAGCTGGTTATGTGTGGCCAGATTTTGGAGCAGCTCCCGAGAATCTACCAAGCTTCCAGCCCAATGGTGGCGACTAGAAGGAACCCGGGCTACGAGTGGATTTTCTATTTTGTTTCGCTCACTCTATCGTAAAATTATTCTTTTGAGGCGTTTAGCCGACGAGCACCTGTTAGCTCGATGCACTTTACTTACTGTCTGCCTACGGGCTGTAAACATGGTTAACAAATCCTAGGGTTGATCATGTATGACTTAACTCTTGCTAGTCCTAACATTTTGTAATGACTAGCTTCATGATCAGCTGAATATGTGATATTTGGGACGCCTTATTATTGTATATTTAATGATCATACATCTTGCGACCTTAATTACTTGCTTGTGATTGAGACACTAGGCTTGTTCATGACCATAAGAGACTGTTGGCTTGTAGTAAACCCTCATATTTCTAGACAGCCGTGACCGTATATCGAGATGGTTTCCATTTCAATATACGTAGCTGGCTATGTCTGCCCCCGCTCTCCAGTATTCTGGTTCTGGGACGTGACAATACCCAAGTAGTGTAGCATCAGGATCTCTTCCATAGTGTAGCATCAGAATCTCCTATGCCATTTACATGTCTATATTGTACTCTGACTCACTAGCCACATGTTAGTTCTCTATTTATAGTAGATATTTCTATTACAGCTCTCTCTCTGTTTACATACAGCATTTCTTTCAGTAATTGTATCTTACTTTACTGCATGAATATATTTTCTAACCTGCTATGAACTGTTGAGATGTATTGTGCTCGCTCCAGTCCTGACTGGACCTGTTGATAAATTTTACAGATAGCCTGGAGGTGCCTGCTAGCCTAGAGGAGACACTTTAGAGGATGTTTAGATAGTTGTTTCTTTTTGTCTGGAGTTGTATTTACTTTGTGGATTACTGTATCTGTATTTGAGTTTTGAGATGTATTTCTGGGTTTATGTATCTTAGACACTTAGACTTCTATCTCCTGTATTTATTTGGATTTCGTGTTTTATCTATCTTTATCATGCTCTACCCTAGATGTGATTGAGACTGTATCTGCTATGTCACCCCCATTCGGGAAGTATAAACTGCTTGGCATTATAATGTTAGTTGTTGTGACCTAGGATAGCGTTCTACCGCCGACACTGCGGCGTAGGATGGGCGTTGTTACGTTCTCGTACCCAAACAGTGGGTGCGGGTCGTGACACGTTTTCAGTGGTGGCCCATGCAGGTCGAGACTAAAAGTGTAGTGGTATTCGAACTAGAGTACCACTACAGCCTGCAGTAGGAATAGAATATATTTTGAAGGTACTCAATCACAGTTAGGAACCCTTGAGAGATTCCTGGGACGACCCTGGAGAATCTTATTTAACTTCGATTTGAAAACTCTCTTTTTCCCTTGATTTGATTTATTTTTACTTTTTGTTGTTAAATTTGATTTTTATGGATTATTGTTGAATTTGAGTTTGTATTTATTAATTTTGATGAATGATTGTCGAATTTTGAATTTTGATGATAGCTGTTGCATTCGAGTTTGTATTTTGATGGATTTTGTTTATTTTGAATTTTGATGTTCGTTAATAAATTTGATTTAATTTTTGAGTATTCATTATTGATTAATTTTATTTTTGGCAAGATGAAATTATATGGGCTAGGTCATCTATGTTATGGAATCTAGTCTTCTATAGTCACATTAGCCAGCATGGTGAGGACATATAGTCTGACTCTGGATATATTTCTCGGGTGTGGGAATTTAAGGTTTTCGCAGCCAAGCTAGCAGCACCGCGAAAATGTTAAATACCATGATTCTAGAGATATGTGCATAAGTCAAGGGCTCTGTGATTATCGTAGCCTTGCTTACTGGTATGACGAGGATTTAGAGTACCATGATTTTGGACAGACGCATATGATTATCAGATTGTACTTTAAATGTTTTCGAACATGTTTTCTCTACTTTGTTTCAGTCCTTCAAATTTTTTTATTAATTGTTTTGTTTAGTTTTGCTTCTCATTATTTAACTTAGGAGTAGCTTTAGCTATTTTCATAAACCTTTGTATAACTTCTTCTATGAATTTTTTCTTAATACGATGAATCAATGATTTGCTAGACCTTATTTTGGATCTGATATTAGCTCTGATTTCAAATAGTTTCCTCTTTTAAAACGGATAAGTAGAACAGATTTTATTACCATTTCTTTTCCTACCAATATTTTAGTACCATCATTCCTTATCTTATACAACTATCCTGATTATATCAATTCCGTCTCGTATCTCATTCTGTCAGCTGTACTTGAACTCTTGAATCTGCATATCATTTTTATCTGAGAAATGTTGAGGAAGTGACATAAATCATCTAGTATGGAAATGACGTAATTGGTTATCATGTGATGATTTTGTAGGAATCAAAATGTTGGATGTCAAATGTGAAAAATTCGAAATGGAGATGTGGTAAAGGTTTAAAATGAAATCGAGGGATAAATGTTATTAATTTAGAAACAATTGCAGAAAATTTGGTTATGAGTAATTCATGGATGTGTTTCAAAAAAAAAAAGAATATTAGAGGTCAACCTAGTTTTGAGAACTTAGAAAATCTTGGTTATTGATTCTTGGGAACTATTACAAGGCTATGTAGAAATTTAATAATAGAAAGAAGAATTTGATTTTATCCGATGATCTTGCAAAATTGAATTGGATATTGTAAGAGGGTGACTAGAGACAGAGAGAACACAAGGATTTTAAGCTATAGGAATTATTTTAGATGATTGGAGAAATTGTAGAATTCAAAAGGATAATATTTGAAGGTGAACGTTGAAGAAATTATGAAGGTTGATTTATAAACAAGAATAAAATTTTGTGTGACATAGTGGTATTGGAGTTTAGTAAATACGAGACTTGACTTAAACAAGTACAAGGATTTCATAAACTGGATTTAGAGGTTTCAGATCTAATTTAGAACGAGGCGAAGGAATTTGAATTTTTGATTTAAATGAATAAGTGCCGACTCCTAAATAAGAGGGGTATGCTTCATGGAAAATATTTTAGAAGTTTGAAATTTTGTCTATGGTGATCATGGTAAAAGTTTAGATGACTGAAGATTAAAATTTTTTTTTGAGGGTAGACATATAACGGTTGATTTTATATTGGGATTTGTGAGAAAATATGATTAGCAAATGGTAAACTGATAATGTTAGAGAGAGATGATTTACTGACTTGTATGAAATCTTTTTCCCATTTTTCTCTAAAAAGTTTTTTTTCAATATCATTAAATCCTAGTTTCCTTAATCACGACCAAATCGACTTCGATTATCCTATCTTATCATATTAATATCTTGGGTTGTACTTAATTGAATTAAATTTGATTACGACCTGAATCTCCATCCTTGTATGCTCGTTCTCAGACTTTGTTGAACCTGTCCTCCACATTGCCTAAATTTTGATTTTCCCAATTTGATCAACTTAGATCGTATCGAGACTGAATATTTTTTTAATATATATTGTGAGTGAATTTCCATGCAAGTGACTTTCATTCTTAACTTTGATTTTGATTTTTCTGAACCCTTTATAGATAATTGGTAGTTACCTTTCCTTATTTTTATGATAAGTACTAGTTTTCACATAGGATGGTAGGCTGTCTTACAATTTTGATGATTGTTATTTCCGTATATTTTCTAATTTAGCACCCTAGACTGCTTGTGTGTTTGATACCCTATGACCCGGTTAGCATGACTAGTATACCTAGATGAGACTTCACTGTCACCGTATGCCATGACCCTGTATGCCGTTCTTTTTTTGATGGTATGTTTTATTTAAGTTCTGGGACTTTTATTGTGGGGGTTTGACCTAGAGGGAGTATGGACATTTTAATTTCGTGGACGAAATTTTTATAAGGTGGGTAGGATGTGAGCACCCTGAATTTCGGGTTGATTTTTTTTTCATTTTATTTTATTTTTCTGATTGATTGGTTTTGATTAATATTTTATTTATTTATCTGTAAGTGTACTTTTCATGCCATTGATATTTGGAGTATCAGGGATGTTCAACTCTGGAAATCTTCTTCACGAGTTTGGGAGTGGACATGATTACCTTCTTGACGGTATATGGTGTCCTACCCAAACTTGTTCCCTTGTGCTCTTTTGCTTCGCTGAACTTCGGGTCGGTTTAGACCATTTGATTGTTATTTATTTTTTTCCACTCTTTTCCTTGATCATTTTCAGCGCGTTACCATGACTTTTAATTTGGGAGCGCAAGACCAGTCAGTTTCTTGAAACCAACTTCTCATGCTTGATCTACTCGAGACGCTCGTCACCCATGACCTTCGTGTCCCACTCAGACATGTCATTTTGTGCTCCATTTGATTCGCACAACTTTCCCGACACGTGACCCAATTTTATTTCACTCCACGGCGTCACATTCATCTTTCAACTTGAATTGTGGGTCCCCTGTCGACCAAAACCTGTCCGCCCCAACTATGGACATGGCCCACTTTGAGCCTACTATCCGTCCGCCACTTATGTCCCATTTATTGGAATCCCCATGTGCTACTTATTCACTCATGATCATCAACGTCTAATTTTTAATTCAATTATTGCTCAATGTCCGATTTTGATCCAATCCGGCTCCACCGAGTCCAGTCCAGCTTTGTGTTGCCCTCCATCATGACGCCCTCATATTTCTTGCCCAAAAATACCAATTATTCTTTCTACCTATTTTTCTATATTTATCGGAATTTTTCGTTGAATTAATCCTATAGGAATAACCTATTTTTCTCCATGTAATTTCTAGCCATTGATCCTTCTAACAAATCCTAACCCTTTATTCCCAAACTTCTCCTCACAGCCAACATGTGTGCCGGCCCTAACTCCCAAAATTACTCTTTCTCTCTCATTGATGGCACACAACTTTATCAACATTATCTCTCTTTCTCTCTCTCACTTATTCTTTCCCACACAACAAAATATACTACAGCAACCATTTTTCCTTCCCCCGACCTCACCATGCCCGACCTCCTTGGCCCGACCTCCGGTCACCCCCTGGCCGTGGCCTGGTCGTCGGCCGACCTCTCATCCATGCAGCCTCCTCCTCCTCCTCTTCTCTCCTCCTCATTCTCAATATCATCACCATCACTACCTCCACCACCTTCACCAAGCCATCACTACCACTCCTTAGCCCGACGCCGCCACCCCTTGGCCGTGCGGCCCACGCCGCCGACGACCACCCAGCAGCTCGCCGTGCCGCCACCAGCATACGCGCAGCCAGCAGCAGTAACTGCAACGGCAGCAGCGCGCGCCCCCTTGCCGCGCGCACGGGCGGTGCAGCGCCGCCGTGGATGGCCACGCACCGTCGTGGGCGGCCCCTCCTGCGGTGGTCGATCACCGGCGACCCCCTTGGGTCCGCCACCTCGTTCTCCGGCGCGACGTATAGGTGATTCGTGCGTTTTGGACGACGTCCCGTCGTGACGCGCGCGGGATCGAGTTCGTTTTGGCGCTCCGTCGCAGCGACTTCGCACGCATTTTCTCGGAGATCCGACCGTTGGATCGGAGCTTTCTTTACCCCGTCACAATTTTGATATATCCACCTTCATCCCTGTCAATTTTCGTCCGTTAATTTATCATTTGATACATCAAAACCGGCCACCAAGTTGACCGTTTAAATTGTATTAAATTTGGACAGTTTCACGGGGCCAACTTCGTCAGCTTGTATCTCCTCCACCGCAGCTCCGTTTGGCGTGCTACCAGTTCCGGTACGAAGCTGGTATAACCCTCTTACTACCCCTCCAGTTTCGTTTCATTGTGAGCTTGTTTAATTGGTTGAATTCGACGCCAAAGTTGGTCGTCCGAATTCGTAATTTCCAACTTATAAAATTCCATTTTTGAACACGGGACTCCAGATTTCATTTCTGACACCACCAGTAGACTTGTGGCGTCGTTCTGGCATGTTTTCATATAAAATTTGTTAGATTTGGAGAACGTGGGCCTGGGCACGTTTTTCGGTGCAAAGCGGGTCCCACTTTCTGGGTCAAAGGGAATTTTTGACGCCGGCTCATCGGAATCCAATTCCGGAGATACCGTTGAGTTCGTATCGTCATTCTGGACTCGTTGACATATAAATTGCTAGGTTTTGGTGGACATTGGATCGGACACGCATTTCGGTGCAAGTCGGATACCAATATCCGGGTCAACGGGTCATTTTGAGATCGGCTCATCGGAATCCAATTTCGGAGATACCGTTGAGTTCGTATCATCATTCTGGACTCGTTGGCAGATAGTTTGCTGAGTTTTGAGAACTTTAGCTCCGGCACGCATTTACGTGCAAACCGAAATTTCAAGTTCTGGTCAACGGGCCAAATTGAGATCGGGTCAACGGAATCCAATTCTGGAGATACCGTTGGGTTCGTATCGTCATTCTGGTTTTGTGGACATATAATTTATTATATTTTGTAGACTTGTTTTCTTGCACGTTTTTCGGTGCAAAACGGCTTCGACACAGACACCGTTTTGACCCGAAATTACCTTTTTGCCCTTGTGTTCAAATTGGACCGTTGGATAGGCTATCCTAGCTAATTTGACCATTCTGGACACGTTGGCGATGTTTATTTTATCGTCCGACAATGTTTGTTGATAATTTCTCTGATTTTAACCTTTTTATAATTAATTAATAATTAATTCATATAATGTTCGTATTTCGGAATTAGTACGACGAAACTGAGATCAGCCAATTCCAGTGATCTCACATCGTTGAAATTGACAAGTTGGACACGTGGATCACTATAATAAGATTATCCACCTTACCGATAATCTTCTTATCTCGATTTGCATGTCGTAAGTTTCGACGTACAAATAACGAAGTACACTTTATATTAGACTAGAATTGACCCTGTTTGACCAGAGTTGACCAGTTGACCCAAAGTCAACTGTAAGTCAACACTTGACCTAGTTTGACTAGATTATTGACCGGAGTCGACCTAGAGTTGTTTTGACTTAGAAGAACCTAAAATAATGTAGATTGATTATAGAGATTCATTTATTACAACTTGAACACCATGTAACCTGTGTTGCTTTAAATAGGACTCTGTGGCTTCAGTGGGACCCCCCTATACTTATCAGCTGTTCAGGTTATCGAGGCGAGTACATTCTCTGATCATTTCATATCCTGCTTAGAATTATTTCCTGCATTAGATTACTTTACTTGTACTGTCACGTTGGTCACACGGATTGGTATATGGATCCCTTCTTGAGATGTTATCCTTAGGGAGCATCGGGTACTACATGTTCTGTGCATTTCACTTACATGGCGTATCATATGCTTCATTGGTTCTTTGATCACTTACGACATATACTCTTATGATCGTAGAGTCTTCCTAGAATCCTTATCCCATTTATGGGACTACTATGTATCACCTTCGGGGTCTATTACCTTCGGGGTCTATTACCTTCGGGGTCTATCACCTTCGGGGTCTATTACCTTCGGGGGCTGTTACATAGCATCATATAACATAACCTGGTTGGATCCTTGTGTATTGATTGGGGGTACAGGGGAGTAGAAATGGACATATGAATAATACCTGTCACCCTCATTTCCCGTATTTCGTATTTATACTCGTATCCTGAAAAGCGGGTGCGGGTCATGACAAGTTTTTGTGGTGGCCCACGCAAGTCAGTCTTCGCAATAGTTGTGCGAACTCGTGGTAGTACCTATATTAGTCATGCTACTGTGAGCTTGTGACTAGGAAGCGCTCATTCACCATTAGGATTGAATGGATTCTAGGAGAATGACTAGGACTAGGAGTCCCTTGTACAATTTGACCGTTGGGTAGCTAAGGTTGCTACATAGGCCATATAATTTCATTAGGAATTATTGAATTATAAACCCTAATAAAAACTTGAGAATTTTTATAGGTGAATATGTTATTCTGTTTTGATATGATGGTTAGGATCAAGGTGGGTAGACTATTCACTTTGTAAGTTAGGCCTTCCCAGAATTAATGCTCTAATCTCGATAAATTGTTCAATTTTTCTTTTGCCCTCTTTAGATATCGACCGTATATCGTAAGTAGTCCAAATTGCTTATTTATTTTTTCCCATTTTGCTATATGAATTTTTTTTTAATTTCTGATTTTGTTATCCATACGTGAATCTCGAGTTCAATGTTTTTTCCTCAGTCATTTATATACCGATGAAATAGGGATTAGGATGTTTTATACTTATCTTGTCTTCGGTTATTCCTTCCAAATCGATCATTTAATTTTCAAGGGTTGAAACTTGTAGGACCGATACTTACATTTTTCTATCTTGACCACATTGGAATTTGTTTGAATTATCTTTTTGCCTAGTCCGTATTACTTATTTATTCCCAAAGGTAATTATTTTCTCAAGGTCAACATTCTATTTCATTTATTGACTTTTGAGCCTAACATGATTCATTATCCATAAATCCACTCAGAGTTAGTTTTGTTAAAATTCAAGATATATATACGTTTTTCCCTCGATCTTGAATATTGGAGAAATAGAAACTAAATCTGTATTTCTTTTATCTTCAATCATTTTCTTCTTATTTGATCGTATGATTTTCAAATGAATACTTTTACTTCCAGTATAGATACTAAACATACCCTATCATGGTCCAGTTGTTTGAAACTTTGAAACTTCCTTGAAAAACTCTTATAGATAGAGTTTAAAAGAATATTCGATGACCTATAATAGCAAGACAGTTGCGCGCTGTCGACACTTATTAAATTATCGAGACTACGGGTTCATTCCAGCCAGCAGCGCACTGGCTGGCTGCACTGGCGTGGCATGACCCCTAAGTTGAAGTAATTTCAAGTAAGAGTAGATTATCGGATATTATAAAAACTATGCCCTATTTTTTCTATTTTATTTTGAGTTATTATGTCAATATTAGATAGAGTTGATAGAGTATTTAATACCGTATTCTTACCTGAGTCGTGGGACCAAGAGTTGATTGCAGCCAGATGTACAATGGAGAGGCATAAATTTGTAGTAAAATGAATTCAGATAGGCTTACGATTTTCGAATGCCACAAAGACTACATCTTTTATTGACATATGATTATTGATTTTTCATGATCCGAAAAACCTTGCATTCTCACTCCAAACCAATTCGATATCCTAATTCTCATTATCGTATTATAAATAAAGCTTGTAGTTCTTCCTTTCTTATCTTCTAAATCTCGAGTCATCATTTGATTCCTCCTCATTTAAAGCCTATTAGTAGATTTTAAATTCCATTCCACTAGATTCGTAATCATACCTAGATTATGATTCTATGATCATACCTATAATTTGATCGTGCTAAAACAATTTCAGTTAGGATCCTCCTCACGACTTTTGATCGCAACTAGACTATTTCGATTATATACCCGATCGAGTCAATTCGCATATTTTCTAGAATTGATCATATAATCCTACCTAAATAATTTTGCTTAAATAGTTAATCATGTTAAATTGTGCCTAATGACTTTTTAGCTAATCCTATTTCGCTTCTACCCTTTGACCAGATCCTTGACTATGATTATTGTGGTCATATTCATACTCGTCTGAAATTTTGGTCATACTAGGAAGACTCGCATATTTAGCCCTGATCGTGATTGTATCTTAAATTATATCTAAGTAACTATAGCCCCGTCTAGACTTCATCTAAATTTTGATCAATCTTAAGAAATTTTGGTCATGACTAAACTATGTTGACTATAACTTGATCGTGCCAAACTATTTCGTTTTTGATCATTTTTATACATTTTTGGTTGTCGACTAGACCATTTTGACCAAGGTTGATCGTGCCAAATCACACTTCCCTTTTATCTATTATTACTATTATTATGGTTTATCCGCGATTTATGTGCGACTGATTTGATCATCGACCATATCATCCTCTTGCTTATATCATTGTCGCTCTTATTTGTATCGATTGATATTTAGTTTTCTTAACTGTATTCAAAGTCGTACCAAATCGTACCCTTTGAAATTTCGAGTACGAATTTTTCTAAGGTGGATAGATTTGTAAGCCCACCTTCCGATTTGCAAATTTTTATTTTTCTAACTATTTTTTTGTTTGAACATCATGATTAGAAAATACTTTTTATTGAAACGATTAAAGATTATTTTTTTATTATTTTTGTATTTCAAAAAGTAATTAAAATTTATAGTTGAAAATGCTATTTAATTTTATGAAAATTATACGTTCTCGAATTTTGGATTTATAAAATATGTTATCCAAAAGTTGGGTTCTAAAATAGTTTTAAAGAGTATAAATATTTTGAATACTAAAAAGGGGTTGTCTATTTAATTTTAAATAAGGTATTGGTTATATATATATATATATATATATATATATATATATATATATATATATATATATATATATATATATACATTGATGACATAGAATAGTATTTATTTGATATTTGAATTACCATGTTTAAATTAACTTGATAAATATTAAATAATATTTTTACTGTGTTGATCATTTAATCGATATAGGTCCATGTTCACATTATTTAAAATTACTTGATATTATCTAATAATCATTTACATTAATATTGGTTTAGTTTATTAATGGATGATTTATATTAGTTTTGATTTAGAAATCGATTTGATTAAATTAAAATGGGGTAGACTTATCTACCTTGTATTCTAATCCCTAATAACCTAACCCTAATCCCCAAATCCAATTCCAAATCCCTAACCCTGAATTCCCTCTTCCCGAAGTTTCAGAATTTTTAATTATTTATTCATTTACTTTCCTTTATTTATTGTGGATGAAGGTAAATTTTTCTTTTTCAGGGATACCTTGTTTTATGATTACTTCTTTTTTAAAGCTTGTCTTAAACTAGATATTTTAGGAGCACTTTAGGGCCCTTAGGGTTTCAAGATTTTTTTTCCTTCTCTTTTCGTCTATGTAATTAATGTTATTAATTCTTACTACCCTCACCAATCTACCAGGTCCACCTATCCTAGTAGTCCTTAATTCGAGGACGAATTTATTTCTAACGTGGGTAGATTTGTAACCCCTCTTCCCGAAGTTTTTTAAATATTTTTTTACTATTTATTTGTATTAAATGATAATTTTTGGAATTTTATAAATATTTAATTATTTAATTATTATTATTGAGGCCTTAGTCATGGTTAAGTTTTGGAGTGCACGATAACTAAAAATCATGGCACATATAGTGTAGTGACATGCTTTGACTGATGTATTAGCCATGGTAGGGAATGCCGAGCAATAGGTGTCTCCCAACTAGAAAAATCAGGCTAAGTTGCAACTTAACCCCTATAGACGATTAATTAATTATTAATTAGATTATTGAACTTTTAGGAGACCCGTTTATACCAAACTAGTTCGGACTGGACCCAAACCGAACCCAAGTCCATGTAGGCATGTAGTGCGTCCAAAGACGTCTGCATTAATATATTATATGTGTGTATATCGAATGTTATCTTAATGTCCTACAATGTACATATTTCTAAGTAATTGTGTATCTATATATATATATATATATATATTTTTTTTTCTAGATATATTTCTATATACATATTTCTATATATATATATATATATATATATATTTCTATGTACATATTTCTATATATATATATATATATATATATATATATATATATATATATATATATATATATATATATATATATATATATATATATATATATATATATATATATATATATATATATATATATATATACAATGTACATATTTCTATATTTCTATATATATATATATATATATATATATATATATATATATATATATTTTATATATATATTTATATATATATTTATATATATATATATATATATATATATATATATATATATATATATATATATATATATATATATATATATATATATATATATATATATATATATATATAAAATATATATATATGTATCAAATGTCATTTGATGTTACTATTATTTAAAGGATAAATACTTTCCTTAGTTATTTTAGTGCATTTTGGAGAATTTTAGACTATACCTACATTGGTATTTACACCTATTATCAAATGTTCTTATTTTGATATCTTTGTATCGTATGTTATCTTAATGTCCTACAATGTACATATTTCTTAGTAATGGTATATATATATATATATATATATATATATATATATATATATATATATATATATATCAAATGTCATTATATATATATATATATATATATATATATATATATATATATAAAATATATATATATATATATATATATATATATATATATATATATATATATATATATATATATATATATATATATATATATAAAAATATATATATATATATATATATATATATATATATATATATATATATATATATATATATATATATATATATATCAAATTTCATTTATATATATATATATATATATATATATATATATATATATATATATATATATATATATATATATATATATATATATATATCAAATTTCATATATATATATATATATATATATATATATATATATATATATATATATATATATATATATATATATATATATATATAAATGAAATTTGATATATATATATATTTATATATATATATATATATATATATATATATATATATATATATATATATATATATATATCAAATGTCATTTGATGTTAAGCTATTTTTTAAAGGATAAATACTTTCCTTAGTTATTTTTGTGCATTTTGAAGAATTTTAGACTATACATACATTGGTATTTACACCTATTATCAAATGTTCTTATTTTGACATCTTTATAAATGTTATTAATATTATTATTATAAATATTACAAGGAAATATATTTATTTTGTTATCTTGTGTTCTTGGAAAATAGTATGTACATATTTTCTATATAAAATTCCTATACTAGAAAATGTGTTGTTAAGATTTTATTTGGTCCATCTATATATATATATATATAAGTATAAAAAAATAAATAATAAAAAAAGCCCAGCCGAGCCCAGGGACTCAGCCAGACCCTCCAAACCGAGCCCTGCAGTAGCAGTATAACCCCCCCAAACAACATACATATATGGAGATAGAACGAAAAAGATAGAGAGGTATATCAAAGCAAACCCTAATACGAACCTCAAACCCTCGATCCCGAAGCACCCACGACATCTCCGCACGCAGCCCGGCCACCTGCGCACCTCCCTAGCCACCGCGGACCACCGGAGCAAGCCGTACGTGCGCATGTAATTAACCTAGCTGCAACAGCGCACCACGAGGTACCTAGTTTTCCACCCAATTTTCTTCTCGTGTGCTCAATCGTTTTTAAAACTTTTTGATCTTACGCGAAGACTAGTTAACCTATTTTATAAACTGAAACCTAGGGTTGATAACTATGCCTAAATTGACACAAAAAATCCTATAGAAAATCAAGAAAAAACAGTCCAAACCGATACGTACAAACTGACCATGCACCCTGTTTTGGAAGGCTAATTGCCGCAAATCTTGAGAGAAATTTAGAAATCCATTAAAACAGATTCAAAGATAACCTAATCGATATGGAAACCCTATTACTAGTTTGATTTCTAGTTGTATATCCCGTAAAAGAAATCATAGGGAAAATTGAGAAAAACTGCTTAAAACTGTTTTCAAAAACTTGAAATCTTTTCCGATACTGCGTGTGCCCCGACAAACTGGGCAACCTGGTCACGACCCATAAGCATTGAAAGGTGTATATGGCTGTTATTGACGTATGGGATTCGACGGAAGTCGATTTAGTTGTATGTGCGCGACGAAATTGAAGCATATTCGTCAAGATACCCCTTATCGGTGCTTTTGTAAACTAGTCAATTACTTCGTGTATGATCGTCATCTCGAGACAAAACTTGTGCCAATAGGACAGTGTTATTTTTATTGTCCTGTATGCCAAGTTTGGTCCGATTCTGAGAAGGTCAACCGGAACGCTGTTTTGGCAGACCCGCGACCCGATCCAATAGGCAAATTTGTGCACGCCCACCGAAATCCAAGTTTAGACATACGATTGAGTTTGTATCGTCAAATCGGACCCGTAAGTATATAGTTTGACGACCTTAGAGACCATAGACTCTGGCATGCTTTTCGGTGCAAAGCGGGTCCAAAGGCGGATATCGTTTTGGCCTGAAACTACCATTTTTCCTTGTGTCCAAAATTGGACTTATGGGTAGGCTGTCCTAGCTAATTTTACTATTCTGAATATGTTGGAAATATCTGTTTCAGCATCCGGAGACTATTGCGTGAGTTGACTTTCATGGCTCATTTGAGTGGATAGTAGTATCGGTTTCATCAGCTAAGGACCTCATGTGAGTACATCTCTGATAGTTTTCATATTTGATTATCTCTATGATTCATACATTTAGTAGTATTTTACATTGATATCCTGTTGATTCTCGACACGATGATCACATGAGGTAGTAGTTATAGATTCTTTACATATTGTTCATGACCAATATATTCTCGTGTTCGTGACCTGTTTGGATCCATAAGTACTAGTCGGACAGGAAAGTACATTACTAGACATGTAAACATACCTAGAAACATCCTTTGTGCCTTTCGTGGAGAATGGCAGCCGCACACTTCACGTGCGGGGTGCCGGATTTATCCTTAGCCGTTTACGTGTCGAAAGTGTATTTCAAGTAACTAGTTAGATGTAGTCTTGCTATACCACAATTCATGTTTCAGTTGTTAGTACAGTTACTTTCTTGTCTTTAGTGACATGATCTCCTGCTTTTACTCATATGATTCATACCATGATTTCTTGTTTATACAACTATCATGTATTTCAGTATTACTTACTATTTTATAGATTTTGTCAAATTATTGGAACTGTTGTTAGAATGTACTCGTTCTATTCCTTACTGAAAACCAACATTTTTTAGGTTAGTCACGATTTCTCTTAGCATTGGAGAGACATGGATGAACTTGCAGGTCAAAACCTAGAGATTAGTTAGAATGAGGTGTTGTAGTCATTTTCAATATCTGTAAAACATTGTATTATTCTTTGAATATAAATCTTGTAAATATTGTAATTAACTTAGAAATGTGAATGAGTAATAAAGTTATTATTTATGTGATTTGGAGCATTATGGCTAGACAGCGTTCTACTACTGATCCTGCGGTGTAGGCTGGCTTGGACATGCAGTCGTGTCCCAAAAAACGGGTGTGGGTCATGACAACCAGGAAGGATGAAGAGTTTGTTTGGACATAGGCATGTCAGGCAGCTTTTAAGGAATTGAAGAGAAGGTTGACTACGTCTCCTATCCTAGCTTTTTCTTTCGGATTAGGAGGGTTCTCTATATACAGTGATGTATCAAGTAAGGGATTAGCGTGCATACTAGAGTAGAACAAGAGGGTGATAGCATATGCTTCTCGGCAGCTAAGACCACATGAGAAGAATTATCCGATCCATGACCTGGAGGTTGTAGCGGTCATATTTGCCTTGAAGCTATGGAATCATTACCTTTATGGGAAGAGAGTAGAGATATTTATAGACCACAAAAGTCTGAAATATGTACTCATTAAGAAAGAGCTAAATATGAGACAGAGAATGTGGCTAGAGCTTATGAAGGACTTTCACATCAACCTATAGTATCATCCAGGGAAGGCTAATATCGTAGCAGATGCACTTAGCCGATATCCTATGGCCATGTTTCTGACTTTGGATCGGCATCTTCTGGAAGACTTAGAGAGCTTGGGGATCGAGGTTATTATCCAGGATTTTAGGTACAAATGATGAACATGCACGTTCAGTCTAGATTCATAAAGAAGATTAAGGAGGCCTAGTTTCTTGATGATGGTCTCCACAGCATTCAGATTCAGGTACAGGCGGTATTATTGGACGAGTTTACCATAGCAGAGGATGGTTCTCTTAGACATGGTACTAGGTTGTGTGTGCCTAAGGGTAACCTGAGGAAGGAAGTTATGCAGCAGGCTCATTAGTCACAGTATTCCATTCATCTAGGGGCAACGAAGATGTACAAGGATCTTCATGAATATGTATGGTGGTATCGGATAAGAGAAAAGTAGCCAGATTAGTCTCCAGATGTTTGGTATGCCAGCAGGTCAAAGCTGAACGTTAGAGACCCGGGGGATTACTCCAGCCTTTGCTTGTCCTAAAATGGAAATAGAAACACAATACCATGGATTTTGTCTCAGAATTATCACAAACACCCGACGAAAAATATGCTATATCGGTCATTGTGCATAAATTGACAAAGTCATCTCATTTAATTCCATTCAAGGTAGGGCTGTCAATCGAAAAGCTAGCAGATCTCTACATGAGACAGATTGTACGAATTCATGGAGTTCGGTTAGCATTGTTTCAGACAGAGATAGTAGGTTTACATCTGGAAGAGTCTGCAGAAGAGTTTGGACACACAGTTGAAATTAGGTACTACTTATCACCCACAGATAGATGGACAATCATAGAGGATGATCCAGAACTTAGAAGACATATTGAGGGTCTGTGCCTTAGATTTTGGAGGGTCTTGGGAAGACCATTTGCACCTGGTTGAGTTTGCTTATAACAATAGCTACTAGGCCAGTATAGACATAACACATTTTGAGGCACTATATGGATGACGGTGTTGAACACCTTTATCTTTGGATAATATAGGAAATAGAATTGTGCTTGGGCCATAAATAGTAGTGGATGCAACAAATAAAGTCAAATTGGTCAGAGATAGACTCAGAGTTGCTCGGGACGGGCAGAAACACTGGACAGACAGTCACCGAAGGCCTCTAGAGTTTATTGTTGGAGACTTTATTTTTCTGAGGATATCTCCTACCTGAGGCACCATCAGGTTCGGGAAGAGGGAAAGCTTAGTCCTCGATACATTAGGCTATTTGAGAAATTAGAGGCAGTGGGTTCACTAGCATACAGGTTGGCACTTCTACCTAGTTTGGAAGGGGTCCACCATGTCTTCCATGTTTCTCAGCTCAGACGGTACATTTTAGATCTCCGCCATGTTGTAGATCATTTTAAGCTTGAGGTAGGACCCAGTCTCATATATGAGGACCAGCAGCCAGTCGAGATTTTGGGTCGCAGAAAGAAGCAGCTACGGAACCAGACCATAGCCTTGGTCAGAGTAGCTTAGAGGCATCATTCTCTTGGAGATTATACCTGGGAGAGAGAGCATGATATGAGGGGGAAATACCTGCATCTGTTTTGAGAGATTGTTTGATGTACTTGTCTATCTGCACTCATTAAATTTTAAGGACGAAATTTCTAAGGAGGGTAGACTAGTAACTCCCTTTTCGAATTTTCAATAAAGTTTCCCTTTAGATTATTTTTATTTTATTATTAATTATTAGTAATTGTAGTCGTGGCAAGAGGAATGGGTAATTATGTAATTTAGAAGGCATAGGCTAGAGTGGGAAGCTTCTAGAATATTAACTAGTCACGGAGTGATTAAAAATCTTATGACTAATTATCAAATTAGTTGCTACTAACTAATCCCGATTACTTTCCTAACTAAACCCACCTTCTCCATGACAACCATAACTAATTTGTAACTAACTATAACAAACTCCCTAACAACTCTCTAACAAACTTCTAACTACCTCTTCCTAATTAGGAAATCCCATTTAGGTTAATTGAGTAGGATTAGTAGATTTTGTAATAAAAGTAATTAATTTTCCAACAAAGAATTTGTTTTGCAAATTTTTAATTCCTTTCACCTAACTCTATTTATAGCAGAGGAGCCTTCTGTTCATTTCACTCCTCTCTCGAACCGTGAAGCCCTATCCAAAATTCCCCACTCTCCATTCTTCTTCTTCCTCTTCCCTATTCCTCCACCAAACCTAGATCGAAACCCTAACCCTAATTTCTTCTCGAATCTTCGACCATGGTGTCTCCTTCCACCGGTGGACCCACGACTGTCTTAGCGCGATAAAAATCTTCGCAGCTCCCGACTCCTTGGCGATGGTGATCAGATTCTCTATCGCAGGGTTGCCGCTCTCCGTCGCGAGGGTATCATGCTCCGTTTGAGACGAAGTCGACATCTCCATCAAATTGGTGAGTTATATATTCTTGTCTGGGTTCCCTTTTCTATTTCTTCCTTTTTCTTAGCATCAATCGTTTGATCAACGTTCACAGTTGTTTAACTCGATTGTTTATCGAATGACAACGAGCTTCGCTGCAACCATACGTCCCTCAACCAAATCGTTGAACTCCTGGCTGATAGTAGCTGCAATATAGCACTTCTTCCGATGAATTAACAACTCGATGAACAGATCGGTTGAGTTCTGTGTAGAATTTCATTTCCTTCCTTCTCTATTCTTAGTCAAAGTGAATCCTCTGATCTTGATTGAAGTTTATTGTTAATTGTGATAGCAACCATCTTAAGCATTGTCGAAAACGACGACGAGAAGCACCTCTCGTGATCGTTAGCAATGATCGATCGACTGTGGTGAGTTCCTGAACCAATTCTCTCAAATTGTTATGCCAATCGAGTTTGATTAGTTTTTGATCCATTTTATTTATTGTTCTTGATCGGTTATGATCAGAACTGGTTCAAACAATTCTTTCATATTGTTATGTCATATGCTGACCTCTATACTAGTTACTATGGTCCCACAGAGGGCACTACTGTAGATGACCTAGCTCAGAAGGTGGAGCCAGTTGCTAATCAGAAGATCTAGAGCACTGTAGTTACTTGTAGTAGTGATATATATTGTGTTGTTTGGTGTTGTACTGTGTAGATTAGATAACTGTAATAATATCTTTGGAGTTACTTTATCTTTTAACGGATTTGTTTCTGGATATTCATTGTAGAAGTGTACTCCTAAAGCATAGTGAATCTCTGTGATGATGATATGTGATAGTCCACGATAGATGTTGTGATGAGGATTTATGTTGCACTATTGGAGATTATTGAGGTCTATAGCTAACTACCACAGTCAACGATAGCATAGGCTGGACATGTCTGACTCGTATCCAGTTATCTGGGAGCGAGACATGACAGGAAGAACGAGAAATCACTTTTTCAACAGAGGAGAAATATCCGTTGATCACTCACCAACGAAAAAGTTGAATTTCCTATTCACCAGGAAAATATTTTGCATCCGCAGTAGGAAGAGCTTCCACACCATGGACTCCAGTTTACTGCTTATGTGGGCAGACGTGTATAGTCATTAACCCACAATTTTCTCCATAATCATTTCGTGGTTTGAGAAGTTGTAACTGTATAAGCCGCATAGCATCCTCGCCTTGTTTTGAGAAAATGTGTGTCACTTCGTACGCAAGAAGCAAGCCACGTTCACATTTGGTTATTGTTTAATGTGGGACACGCAACTCCCACTCAGAAAACTATTCCTGTTGGACAGTAATCCTAGCCACAGTTTCTCTCTACAGGACAACATACTTCCGACAAGGGGCAAAATAACTACTTCAATTATTCTTCTATAAATAACTGACTCTTTACAAATTTCGAAGGCGGTATACGTGACAACAACATAAGCATTCTAGTAAGTTCTTCCTCGCTTGGTCTTTTTGCACTTCTTTGTTCTTGAAGCCTTGTCAGATTGTTAACAGAATTCGATCACCATCGCCTATTTCTCTAGAATCTCAAACTTGACTCAAAGTTTTGCATTTCTACAATTTTTGTAAATTAATTTTGATTTGTAATTAACAAGTTTCACAAGTTTTTTCAAAAGCAGAAGTACACGCTTTCTTTTTGAGTTCCGAAAATAGTATTTTGTTATGAGGATACAAAGAGAGAATTGTGGGATGACTGGACGTAGCATGGGGAATAATTATATTGGCATGTGTACTATTGTGTACGTAAGAAGTGAGCTATAGAGGATGTAAGTCATGGATGTCGTGTAAGGATAGGTGTGTGAGGGATTAGCCATTAATATTAACTAGAAGATTAATTAGATAATAACTAGTAAGTAGTTTAGCAAATAACATATAGTAAATAATTAGGTTTAGTAATTATTCGAAATAGAATAAAATAGAAATTAGGAATTATGAAAATACCTAAAAAGGAATAAATATAGGTATACAAAAAAAATTGTAACACATAAATCTAATTTATTTAGGACAATTAGTTACATTTATAAAATTGAAGCTCTATTCACAATAATAACGTGATTTAAATCAAAATATTATTAACCTAATAATTTATCAACATTAAATAAAAATTAGGAACGGGGTTTACAAACTTGATGGGACACTAGGAATGAGACAAAACAATAGCAGTCGTATCCGCAAGATATTGGTGACTATAGCTAAAGCAAGATGTGGGAAAAATACTGCAACAAGTTATGTATGCCAAATCATAAAATGAAGGCACAAAATACATGTCTATACATCCTACTATCTTTCCAGAAAATATTTGAAAGGACTTGTCCATGGATTTCATCTTGGGACTGCCGCGGACTCAATATGGTCTCGACTTGAATTTTTGTGATGGTGGATCATTTCTCAAATATAGCACATTTCATACCTTACTAGAAAACGGTAGATACTACTCGATTTATCTGTGGTGAACCCCTTTTCGAAGATATCACATTTCATACCTTAGTAGATAATGGTGGATGTGATACACGTGACAAAATTGTTCTTTTATGAGGTTACGCATCTCCATGGGGTGTAGAAGAATAGCATACGCCTGATCGAGATACAATTTTTTAGCACGGTCTGGTTCAGTCTCAAAATTTTCCTGGAATAACTAGGATTCTAGCAACTAGAATATACTAGTTCGAGGAGAATCAACATATTTTAGGCAAATTATAACCAAATATTTTGGTGATATTTTGTATTTATTTTCTTGTTCCTTTCCTAGTTTGATTATGCTTATTTTCTTAGGGATAAAGTTAGCTTTTCTTATAAATAAATGGAATGTCAAAATGGATATGAAGTTGAATAATATTAACTTTTTTATTGATTTGAGTGTATCTTTTGTAGATACTCGTGCTTGACCTGTTAGTCCTCATATCTTGGTTTCAGCAATTGAATCGACGTTCTCGTACTTTGTCGTGGAGGTTCGAATGTTCGATATACTAGAACAAAAGTGTTTTGGTTTTGTTGTTGCCTTGGTCATAGGGGAATTACGATGAACAAATTCAACGCGTGGTAATAATCACAACAAAGAATTACAAAAGTAAACATGAGAAATCAAACAAAAAGCTCCATGTGATTCACTAATTTAAATTCTTAAGTTTTCAATCTCAATTCGTAAGGTCATATTTATAAGCCTATAAGCCTTATGTTAAAAAACATAAAACCTAAAAGTATAAACTTGAATAAAAAGTAAAAAAATGGAGAATTTGTTCGTATTAAAGAAATTTGTAATAAATAGGAAAATGATAAACTAGTTTAGAAAAATTACACAACACGATACATTCTGGTTAATGGACTGGTAGAACAGTTGGTCAAGCGAAAATTGAAGCCAGATGGTCTGACAAAACTAGACTCCTAGTAAAATTAATTATAACAATGAGACAAATAACTTAATTAGAATGGTCATTCTGCTCCTGGTAATAATTAATTAAGTTACTTTTCTCCTTTTTAGTTTGCGGTGTACTAGGAGTCTACGAGTCACTCTTTTTATAATTGAAATAGATACACTAACCCTTCCTATATTTCATGAGTATTAAAGAGACCTTTCTTATTTTATAATAATTACATGGACCTCTCTTATGCTTTACTTATTTTAAAAATAAGGATGATTTGTGTAATTACACTTTCATATAAAACCTAGAACATAGGGTAGGTCGGTGTAATTATTCTCAAAGTAAGATTTATTTAATAAACCTAAAATATAGGAAAGGTTAAAGTAATTTGCACTTTTGTAATTATATGTAATGGAATTTAGAATGGCCATTCTTCTCGTTCATAATAGGCACTCTTCTTATACTTAGTCGGTTTCTCAATTCATCTAAAACAGACGGATTGACCGAATGTCAATTCTACTAAAATTTCCACCTTTTCCTATTTATTAAAAAATATTTTATAAACATGAAAAATAACATATATTTCAACTATTTTAAAATAAAATATACTATCATTTTTTAAGTCATAATTTCGATTAAAATAGTAAAAATATATTATAATTTTTTTACTTTTTTATACAAAAATTAGTATTTTTAAAGTTTTTTTAAAAATAGTAGAAGTATATACTAATTTTATGGAGACATTTGCTAAAACATTTCTTTTTTTTAAATATTTCAATCATACCAACAATTTTTTTTTAAAAGAAATTACATCTTCAGTTATTAACTTCTATTTAAAAGAGGAAGCTAAACAAATGAAACTAAAATCCAACACAAATCTAGCATCTGCTCTTCTTTATTTGGTAAGAGAAATTATCTGGTGTGCCGGATGCAGTGCACCATTTTCATGCCATGCCAGCTGAATTACTATGGAGATGTGTGCATGCACACATCTCTAGACAATCCAACGACGCTCGGTCCATACAATAATTTCTCGTTTGGTAAAGGTATGCAACCTATATCTAAACTCCTCATATAACAGTTCATATCGTTTGGTTTCCGAAAACGAAAGGAAAGGAAATGAATTCCTTGATGTTTACTTTTCTTTGGAAAATTACAATTTCCATCGATTCTTTCCGGTGTTTGGAAACGCCAAAAAAATGGAAAGGAAAAGTGAATACTTAAGCCTCGTTTTGTTGGAGGAATCACAAGGTAGGGAAAGCAAACTCATTCTTTTGCTATGTTTGGATGTCAAAGGAAAGTGTGAGAAAAGGAAAATGGTTCCAGGTTGGGAAAAGAAACTCATTCATTTCCTATGTTTGGATGTGAAAGGAAACTACGAGAAAAGGAAGATGATTCTAGGTTGGGAAAAGAAACTCATTCCTTTTCTATGTTTGGATGTCAATGGAAAGTGTGTAAAAAATGATTATCATAGGAAAGGAAAACAAAGGGAAAGTGGTTCCCCATCCAACCAAGGATTCACTTTGCCTCTATAGGAAATTTAATTTTTCTTCTAATTTACTTGTCCTCTCCAAACATTGAAAAGAAAAATGGGTGAAAATTGCAATTTCTCCGGGACAAAAATAAAGAATTAAATTTCTTTTCTTTCCTTGCCTGGATTAATGGTTTTATCCTAATTTTTTTTCGTTGTGAATTACTTTGGTTTTCTTTTCAATTCCTTTGGCATTCAAAGATAGAAAATAATGACTTTCATTTTCCAACCCTATGATTCCGCGAACCAAACGAGGTCTTAGGCTCCGCTTGGTAATTGCAGGAGTAGTTGTTATAAGATATTTTTAGAGTACTGGTTATGTGGGGTCCGATTTTGGGTGGTTTTAAGTAGCGACTTTTAAACCAGTCCAATTTATGCTTGGTAATTCATTAATGGGTGGTTCTGAAAGTTTTTTTACACGAATAAAATTACCTATATATCCATATACAAACAAGACGGTACCGAGCACAAGAACTGGCACTTAGTCCACATCTCGATAGGCGAAAAAAAGTTCATATTTGATTAAAATAAGGCTAAATTACAACTCGATACCCTCAACTATTCGAGTTTTCCAACTTCATACCCTCAACTTTGATACGTATCAACTTGATACCCTAAATTTTAAAAATAGCATAATTATCCCTCATCTACCCCCTTCATTCCACCGGCTGTCACCACCCCCCTCGACTGCACCACCCTGGCGCCTCCGCCCCCTTTTTATGCCACAACTGCACCACACCCGCTCCCCCATGTGACGCTAAACCCCCCTCTCTTTTTGCTCACGGCGGCAGCCAGCGCGGGGCGGAAAGAGGGAGGGGGACCGAGTTAAGGGCGCAGCATGGGGAGTGACCGGAGCTACAGGGCGGGGGTGACGGGGTGGTGACAGCCTGTAGGGGGAGGGGGAGAGAGTAGGGATAATTTTGTTACTTTTAAAATTTATGGTATCAAGTTGATACCTATCAAAGTTGAGGGTATCAAGTTTAAAAACTCGAATAGTTGAGGGTATGAAGTCGTAATTTAGCCTTAAAATAATAGAAACACATGACTGAAAGTAGGAAAGAAATTTTTTAAAAACTTTCTGAAAAAAGTAGTCGTAATTTAGAAAAGTAGATGAGAAACACATATCAAAAATAAAAAATAAAAATAGGATAAAGTATTATCATATATTTTTGGTAAAATATAAATGCAATAAAATAACAAAATTTTCTTAAAATCTATTGATTTGCGGTGTTTATAAAGCCATCCAAAATTATACTACTTAGATTTAGGAGGTTTTTGAGCCAACTAAAATTAGTGCCTAAAAAATTTAACAAATTGTATTTTCATGAGCGTTCGGTTTAAAAATATTTCAAAACCGGTAAAAAAAAACCGTTAGCAAGCAGACCAGCAGACCCTTAAATATTCTTTTGATTTAACCTAAATTTTTTGGAACACACAATGAAGTCTTACGAGCTCAATATGTTTTGATCCATAATGTACTCCTCTGCAAGAACAGATGCAACAATAGAAGCTGCAATATACACAATTCTTTTGGAATTGCTAATCAGTATCGGCCTGGGGTAAGCCAGACAAGATTTGGGACTTGGACAACCCTCCTCTGCTATAGCAACCCCCAAGACTCAACATGATCCCACCAAATGTCAGGGTCACGGATGACCATCAGGACCAGCTGACAATAAGAATCATAGGACAACCAAAATTAGCTCCAAAATAGGACAATCCGACCCTCCGGGCCGGCCCTGTTGCTAATCATACACATCAATATGAATATGAACCCGTCTCATGAAAAGAAAAAAAATGCTGCACACGTTAAAAATAAAACAAACTAAATGAAAAAATATTGTTGCACATATTCTGGCATGCCAATTTGAAGTTAGCATTCAGAATGCGAAATTTTCTATAATCATAGAACTCAAAAAAAAACTTTCTATAAATAGATTAACCATGTTCTTCAACCAAGATTATTCTATGGTCTTAACCTAATAGATGGCTCAGACACGCATAAATAAAGTCTCCATAAGAATCACAAAATGCCAATAAATTGCAATTTCAGGATCCAGAAATAGTATTACTCATCATAGCCATAGAGACAACAGGCCCCACTCAAACCAACTTAGAATTCACAAAAAGAGAAGAAAAAGTGTAACTAGAAATAAATCCTAATTTTAGGATGAGGAAATGAATCAGGAAAAGGTAAAACGAAGGGTGGCACGGCATACCCTAATTGATCGTTTGGGATCCAGGAATTTATTTATATACACATACTGAGTTTATGGGCCAGGCTAGACAGATGGGCTTTATCCTTTGACTTCTATTTGTTGGAAATTATTTCCTTTTTTATCTTTAAAAATCTGCAAATAAAATAAAATAAAATAAATGTTACCGGTCTTCGGGAAAGTCGCACACGTAGCACTGCCCTAAGAGTTGATTCGGGTCTATGTGCAGACTTGTTCCGAATGCTCCTAGTGGTGAAATCCCCGCTCTACTGGTATGTCCTTGTCGCACACAACTTGGAAAGAGTGACCCGAACTTAGCGCTGCCCAGAAAACAACAAGAAACTTAAGAAGATCGATTGCTTTAGAATTAAAAGGAGCGTCCGAGAGAGGGAGAGAGAGAGAAAGAGAGAGAAAGAGAGGGAGAGAGTTGTCCCTTTTCAATAGAAGTTAGGTATTTATATAACATTTCCAAGTGCTAATAATAGGCTCCAACATACAAACCAAGAGAATCTCATGGAGAGAACCATTCTCCACCATTAAAATGCCAAAAAAATTGGTAAGAAGGACTTGGTTTTTGTTTAGAGAACTTGACGTTTGTATGTAACATGCAACAATCCCCTCCCAAAAGTCAAGTTTCGAAAAAAACATAGAGATGACAAAGGAATACGAATAGATAGAGAATTTCTGGGCAAGATATACCATGCATAGATGAGATGGACTACATCTTTGAATCTCACTTAGTGACTATTGTCTTTGTCTGAAGAAGTGCTTGATGGACTATGCCTTGAATCAGACTTCTTGTACCGATTCAGAAAATAGCATACATAGTACGCTAGAGGTTCTTGGGTCTATCGGGTGGCGCGTTTGGTTGGCCATGCGTACTATTAACATTCATGAGAGTTGTCTAGGATCGCCCTGTCCTATAGCCGCGACCTTCACGATCTCTCATATAGGTAAGTCCTCAAGGGTTGGTGATAGGAGTCAACCCTGCATATCATACTTAGACTTATTAAGAGTTTAAACTTACCCTAACCATATCATACCGGAACACTGTCACCATAGGGATGGGATATCCATGTACACATGTACAGCCTATTGGATATTTATTTTAAGAGAATTTTATCTCAGGGTCAGTGTTCCATAATAGTCACCTAGTCCAGCTTGTTTCTATCCATTGAACCGGTTTCTTGGGATCTCCAGTCAGACTCGGTTGGGTTGCCACTGCTGGTGACTAACTTATGGGCTTAACCCCATCCCCCTTGATGATTCTAGTATCAATATCCTAGACATACCCTTCGTCAATTGGTCTGCAAGATTCTTTTCTGACTTTATATAGTTAAGAACCACATATTTGCCTAATAAGCTCTTTATTGACTTGAAGCGCAGTTGCAGGTGCCTGTTCATCTTAGCATTCACAGAATCATGCTTTAGTAGTTCAATAACAGATTTATTATCATAATTGATAGAAATTGCAGGAATAGGAATATGAGGAACAGGTATATGCATAATCAGATTTCTAAGATATTCAGCTTCTGTACAAGTAGTGTCCAAAGCTATCATTTCAGAGTCCATTGTACTCCTAGCAATGATAATTTGTCTACATGATCCCCAAGAGATTGCAGTTCCTCCTAGAGAAAATATATCCAGTAGTAGATTTTACATCATGTGAATCAGTTACCCAGTTTGCATCTGAATAACCTTCTATGATATCGGGGTGTCTAGTATAATGAAGTTTATAATCTAGAGTACTCCAAAGATATCTAAATACTCTATCCAATGCAGTCCAATATGACTGGTTTGGGTTACTAGTATATCTACGTAGTCTTCCAATAGCAAATGCAATATCAGTTCTGGTCCTATTTGTTATGTACATAAGGGACCATATCATCTGTGAATATCTATGTTGTTCTATAGGTGATCCTTCATTCTTCTTGAGACCAATATTACTGTCATAAGGTGTAAGGGCAGGTTTTTTGTCAAAATACTCAAACTTTATTAGCATTTTCTCAATTGAGTGTGCTAAGGATATAGTACAGCCCTCTTTGCATTTGGACACTTGCATTCCTAGGATCAAGTTGGCTTCGCCTAGGTCTTTCATATCAAACTGGTTAGATAAATAATTCTTAGTGTTATTTATCAGTTCCAGTGAAGATCCTAGAATAAGAATATTATCAAAATACAAGCATAAGATAACACAACTTTCATTTGTATTTTTAGAATACAAAAAATTGTCATATTCGTTTGGCACAAAACCAAATTCTAAAATAACTTTGTCAAATATGTTGTGTCATTGCTTGGGAGCTTGTTTAAGGCCATAAAGAGATTTTACTAATCTACAAACCTTTTTTCTTGAACTTTAGCAATATAACCTTCAGGTTGTTCCATATATATTTCTTCTTCTAAATCTTTATTTAGAAATGCTATCTTTACACCCATTTGATGGATTAGCATACCATGAATGGAAACTAAGGCTATAAGGGTTCTAATAGAAGTGACTCTAGCTACAGGAGAGTAGGTATCAAAATAGTCTAATCACTTTTTCTGGGTGAAACCCTTTGCTACTAATCTATTTTTATATTTCTTTATGGTACCATCGGCTCTAAGTTTCTTTTTAAAGATCCACTTATAACCTATAGGTTTACTACCTAAATGTAGGTCTGCTAAAAATCAAGTATTATTCTCCATAATGGAGTTATACTCATTGTTAATAGCTTCTTTCCAGAAAGGAGCATCAGGAGAAGATATTGCTTCTTCATAAGTTGAGGGATCACCCTCTATCAAATAAGTGAAGAAACCTTCCCCTAAATTTCTTTCAATCCTGCCTCTTTTACTTCTTCTAGGTTCTATATCTTGTTCATCTTGTGAACTTGATGGATGAATATGAAAACTAGTAGAAGGGGTAAGAAAAGAGCTAGTGGGAGTGGAAGAAATTCTATTCTTAAAAGGAAATATATTCTCAAAGTAAACTGCATCTCTGGCTTTTATACCGGTGTTGTTAGAGATTTTATTTACTTCAGAATGAGTTACAAGTAATCTATTAGTATTGCTGTCTAGGGCATATCATATGAACACAGCATCTACAGTCTTAGGTCTAATCTTCCTCTTTTTGGGTTCAGGAATTCCTACCTTAGCTAGACATCCCCAAACTTCAACATAATTAATCCTAGGAGTTCGACCTTTTCATAACTCATACGGTGTCTTATCATTAGACTTACTGGGTATCCTATTAAGGATATAACAGGCTGACAATAAGGCCTCTCCCTATAGATTATCAGGAGCACCTGAGCTGAGAAGCATTGCATTTACCATGTCTAACAGAGTACGATTCTTTCTTTCAGCAACTCCGTTGACTGTGGTGAATAAGGAGCAGTTACCTCATGAATAATTCTATGTTTTTCATAGAAGTTAGACATTTCATTTGAAGTATATTCTCTACCATGATCTGATCTAAGAATCTTAATCTCTCTATCTAACTGGTTCTCAGTTTCAGACTTGTAGACCTTGAATCTGTCTAGAACTTCATCTTTGGTCTTAAGAAGGTAGGTGTAACAATATTTTGAATGGTCATCTATAAAAGTGATAAAATATTTTCTACCACCTTGGGTCAAAATCCTATTGGAATCACAAACGTAACTATGGATAAGTTCTAGGAGTTCAGAATCCCTATATACAGATTTAAAAGGTAATCTAGTGTGTTTGGCTTGAACACAAATCTCACATTTGTGTTTATCATCAATATGAGTCATAGGAATAAGCTCTAAGTTCATCATCCTTTTAAGAGATCATAAATTCACATGGCCAGTCTGCCATGCCAAATATTAGAGGATTCAACATTTGCAATAACAAAAAAAGGATTTGAAATTTTATTCGTAGTGCTCAAAATAAAAAAGACCATCTTTTACAAATTATTTTCCTATAAATAACCCATTCTTGGAGAAAACTACTTTATTAGCCTCCATTATAATTTTGTATCCTGAGGCTACAAGCAGAGATCCACTAACTAAATTTCTTCTAACTGACGGCACATGAAGTACATCATGAAGAGGCAGAATTTTTTCTGATGTCATCCTCAAATCTATTCTTCCTCTTCCTACAATATGTGACGCTGAGCCATCTCCTAAGGTTATACTTCCTCCACCTGATTCGTAATAGTTTGAAATATAGGAGCGATCAAATGAAACATGAACATTTTCTCTAGAATCCAACCACCAATCATCAGAATGGTAAGAAATATTAACTAAGGGTTGGTAACTCACCGACCTAAAGGAACTAGAATGTCCTTTTATACTAGTCATGATTTCTATAAAGATAATTAAAGGTCGGCAGGAAAAATTATATTTATTCAATAAAGTAATTTTCTTTAAGTTAAGAATAACAATTTTGTATGATCTTAGTAATTCACCTTTAAAATTTTAGTTTTCAAGTTTTGATCAGGTTGGGTTAGCTGTAGGGGCCGAATACTAGCAAGCGGAGGTCTACTAGGGACACTTAAGTACCGGTCGCTTAGACGATTTACGTCTTGTTGACAGAAGGGCCCTTTCGGCTTGTACCCAAACAAGTCTCTACTTTAGAACTTTAAAATTAAAGGAATTTACCATCAATGAACTGTTTGTTTTTGCTTAAATTGAACTATTAAGTAAAGAAAATTAGTATTGACAAAAGGTCCTAATACAATTTTTTTATGAAACTTGTCAATTTCTAAAACAGTTCTTTGAAATCAGAAATGATAAAAACAGTCTTAGAATTGTGTAGGAAATTTTTTTTGTTATATGACTAATAACAATATATTTGTGCAGAAATGACAGTTATTTAATAAGTAGCAAAAAAATTGTTAACAGAAGGCAGAAATATTATTTGATAGATAACATATACTTGCAGATGTTAAAATGATTAACCACAAGCAAGTGTGTAGCAGTAGACAAAATTTGAATTGAATATTCGTATGTTAACAATAAGTAAATGGAAGTGAGATATTTGTATTTTAACAAATCAGTAATTTAGCACTAGTGATTTACCACATACAAATATTTCTATGTTAACAAATCAGTAATATACCACTAGTGACAAATATTATATATTATCAGTAAGACACTATAAGTGGAAAAGTTGTCAGTAACAAGTGTTGTCGGTTAAGCAAATATTATTAGAAATATTGCAGCAACAAGTTTTATCCGTGAACAAATTTTCTAATTATTTGAAGCAAATATGTTAACAATTTTAACAGAACAAAATTGTTAAAAATGTAACTCTTAACAATAGTATTTTTTGCAATGTAACTCTTAACAAATTTAACACAAGAAAAATCAATAATTAACATAACAAAATTTTGTAGTCTGCAACTGCTAAGTTTGTTGGAAAATAAATCAACTCTTAGATTGTTGGAAATTGTTTCCTTTTTTAAAAAAATCTACAAACAAAATAAAATAAAATAAATGTCCTCCGGGGAAGTCGCGCACGTAGCACTGTCCTAAGAGTTGATTCAGGTTTATGTGCAGACTTGTTCCGAATGCTCCTAGTGGTGAAATCCCCGTTCTACCGGTATCTCTCATCGCACACAACTTGGGAAGAGTAACCCGAACTTAGCGTTGTCCAGAAAACAACAAGAAACTTAAGGAGATTGATTGCTTTGGAATTAAAAGGAGAGTACAAGAGAGCGAGAGAGAGAGAGAGAGAGAGAGAGAGAGAGAGAGAGAGTTGTCCCTTTTCAATAGAAGTTAGGTCTTTATATAGCATTTCCAAATGCTAATAATAGGCTCCAACATACAAGCCAAGAGAATCTCATGGAGAGAACCATTCTCCACCATTAAAAAGCCAAAAGAATAGGTAAGAAGGACTTGATTTTTGTTTAGAGGACTTGACTTTTGTATGTAACATGCAACACTATTTACATAGGCTATAGTCCCAATGCTACCACAGGGTTCCACCCCCACCAATAGGGCCACAACATGAGGATCCTCGGCTCGACAAACAATACTTAAAATAGAAAGTATTTTATTTTAAATTGACAAAAGTCAGCCTCCTAGCTCTAGTGGCTTGGCTAGCAGGTGGAAATAAATTTTGATGGAGGTTTATATGACAACAAGATATCTACAGGGCAATTTTCAACGAGCATTAGCCTCGAGCAAGATAGGAGGGTCTCCTATAGAAGCTGAAGGTGTGGCAAGCAGGAAAGGAAGGTCTTCTAAGAGCATCATTAGTAAGGCCCATCCCATTTTCTAAATTCTAGATTTAGAATGTAGGAGCTCATTTTGTAGAATAGTAAGTCTCATCCCTAGTCCCAATTTCTACAATTTCAGTCACATCCCACCCATAGGTGCTAAGGGTTGGGCCTCTCAATTTCTAGATTCTATATTGTAGAAACTCGTTTTGTAGAATAGTAAGTCCAAATTTGGAGCCCAACTTTCTAGATTCTAGATTTTATATTATTTTTTTACATCAATTTTTGATCACATAATCTTTGGAACTGGAGCTCACTTTATCATTTTCTACTATTCTAATACAAATTCAACTCATTCTACATTTAACTTTCTTTTTTTTAAATTTTGGGCCCCAAATTACATTTGAGAGTCCCAACTACTAATGATGCTCTATCTTATCATTGAAGGCGATTGCAAAGTATTAGTTGACTCCATCAAGCATACACAATTGGATATCCTATGATGTGTTAAGACATATAATTGAAGAGGGTTGCTCATTCTCTTGCAACTCATTTTTTGATTCATCATGTACCTCGTTCTAATTTTTTTTTTTTGAAGAACATCCTTCTTGTATATTGATCTCCTATAGAAGCTGAAGATGTGGCAATTTTCCTAGCTATTGATCTTGGAAGGAAAAGAAGGTCTTAATCTTATTATTGAAGGGGGTTGCAAAGTATTAATTGACTCCATCAATCATACACAACTGGACGTGTTAGCCATATAATTGAAGAGGGACGTGCAGTCTCTAATGGCATTTTATTCCTAGAGAAGCTAACAAGGATGTTCATTTATTTGATTCATCCTGTACCTGGTTCTGAAAATTTATTTGAAGAACCTCCTTCTTGCATATTGGTCCACGTTTTAAATGGTATGGCCAATCTAAACTCTACTATAATTTGAATGAAGTTATTTTCTCACAAAAAACACATTCTTAAATTATTCTTTCCAATTAAAGGTGAAAGTTATATATATATATATATATATATATATATATATATATATATATGTGTGTGTGTGTGTGTGTGTGTGTGTGTGTGTGTTTTCTTTTCTTTTTTCTTTTTTTGTTTTGATAGAAGGGTCGTTTTATAGATAAGAATTAAAGTAGCATAAAGCCCACAATAGACTGTAAAAATTAAAAAAGAAGATAGTTGATATATATATATATATATATATATATATATATATATATATATATATATATATATATATATATATATATATATATAATATTTGGGATGTCTGCTGGTGTACGGGAAAGCGAATTCGGGCATATTTGAACACCTTGTTGACAAGATCCGCAAAATGATTGCGGGATGGCACAACGCCACTCTTTCCCCTGGGGACAAGAGGATCCTTATCAAACACGTTCTTTCTTCCATCCCGTTATACACCTTTGCCGTCTGCTCCCCGCCCAAGAAGGTCCTCCACTCTCTCGAAGCCCTTTTCGTCAAGTTCTTCTGGGGTCATAGCGATGGAAAGGACAAACACCACTGGGCCAGTTGGGATACCATGGCCAAACCCACAGCAGAAGGGGGGCTGGGATTCAGCAGGCTAGTCCACATCGTGGACGCATGTTCCATGAAGCTGTGGTGGAAGTTGCGTTCGGAGACCTCGTTGTGGACGACATTCATGAGAGCCAAATACTCCAGATTTTCTCATCTGACGGAGGCGGTCACCAACAACAGATCCTCAGCGTCGTGGCGTCGCATAACTCGGGGACGCAACCTCGTTGAACCTTTCATTCGTCTGACGCTGGGCGACGAAAGATCATCGGCCTGTCAGGAGCGGTGGCTTGGTGCAGACACCATCCAGCCCAACGTCCACACTCCGCAGGAATGCGACATTAGAAATCTCTGGGAGGTTACTTCCGGATGGAATTGGGAGAGGGTCAGAGATTGGCTCGGATAGACGGCGGCTGACGATCTACTTGCCGCTAACCTTCGGGTCACTGACACACCCGACACGTGGAGATGGTCCCCTAACCCGAGTAGGAATTTTACGCTGGCTTCCGCCAGAATTGTTGCCAGAGGCAGTGGCGTGCTGCACCCCTTGTACACCAAGTTTTGGCATTCTTGCATTTCCACCAAATGGTCCATCCTCATATGGCGTGCATTACGTCGGAAGCTTCCGACGGACGATTCCATCAGATCTTTCGGATTCAGCCTCGCTTCCAGATGTCATTGCTACACGGAGCACTCTTCGAAATCGGTAGAGCACGTCCTCCTTTCAGGTGAGCTTGCGAGTCAGATCTGGTTTAATCTTCATCTTAGACTGAGCCTTACCCCTGCGACTGGGGGCCTCTACGATCTCTTGACCAGCTGGGGCAGCTCCCACGGACATCAGATCGTCGTAGCCGCTGGTATCTGGGTCTTATGGAAGAACAGAAACAGATTCAGATATAAAGGCCGTCAACACCCCCTCCTCAATTATACAGAGAGGTTATTGTTAGCTGAGTGCACATTTGTGCACTTCCCAGCAAGAGCAAAAGCTCAAGCAATTTCTCTTTAGTCCCACATCGGCCACATGAGTGGACATTTGCTTGTTTATATTGCTTCACATATTTTTTGCTTCATTAAAAGTTGTGTGTGGGAGCTCCATGGGCCACACGCGCGCACCGCCGCCGCCGCCCGGCCCGGCCTGGCTCGGCTCGGTTCGGTTCGGTTCGGTTCGGTTCGGCGTGCGTAACGGGTGCGGGTACGTGCCCACATCTGCGGGCGCCGAATGCCGATTCGATTTCCACTTGGAGTTCGGGCTGAGACCCTAAAGAATTTTTTGGTTTTTCATTCAAGTTTCTGACCGTTACCACACATTTATTTCTGTAACGGTTCGATTTTGAATTCCGTACAGGTTCAATGAACCATGTGATGGAAATCATTTCTTGTAACGTTCATAACGTTCCTCTTAAATTGCCTCTTTAAATCTGCCATCATTCTCCTCCTCGAAATTGCCTATATATATCATGTCACACTCCTCCATATGACACACAAAATCTATTCTTCTCGAAACTCTCTAAATTGCTCGTCTTCTTCGTACGGCTGTTGTTGTTCCTTATTGCTTTGGGCGGAGCTAAGTCGGGGTCATTCTCTCGACGTCGTGTGCGGCAACGAGATTCCGATGGAGCGGGAATTTTACCAACAGGGGCGTTCGGATTCAGTCTGCACATAGACCCGAGCTAACTCTTAGGGCAGTGCTACGTGCACGAATTTCCCGGAGGCCGGTAACAATTTCATTTTTTGTTTTTTTCAGATTTAAATCGAAGAATTATTGAAGAGTTTCTAACAATCTAAGAGTTAGCACAATTTTACAAATTAATTATTTCTCTTCCTGTTTGTTACTGTTCATACGAAAAAAAATAATAATAATAACAAATTCGTTACTGTTTACATATTTTGAAAACAATTGCTTTCTAAACAAAAAGTTTATCCAAAAGTTTGCTCTGTTTACATCTTTTGTTCTGTTTATTCAAAAATTTATCCAACAATTGCTTTCTAAACAAAAGTTTATCCAAAAGTTTGTTCTGTTTATATATTCCTTTCCAAAAGCTTTGAAAACAAAATCGTTACTGTTTATATATTTCTTTCTAAACATTTGCTCTGTTGACATTTTTTTTTTGTCTAAACTTTTGCTACTTGTCTAAACATTTCATACTTGTTAATCCAAAAGTTTATGTTAACAAAGCTTCTGTTAAAGTCCATTTGCCTAAAGTCTATTTGCAAAAGTTACTGTTGAGAAAAGGTTCTTTTGCTTAAATCCACTTGCTAATTGGTAAACAAAGTTCTTAACAAATTTTGTCTCTCATTTAATATTATTTATTACATAATTAATATTTGTTCATTGTCATTATTTGTTCATTGTCATTATTTGACATATCAATTATATTTCACATATCAATTAATATCCGTTCATTGTCATTATTTGTTAATTTGACATCTTAGACAAATATTATTGTGTTAGTATATTTTGCCAATACTAGTTTTTTTTACTCAATATTTTAATTTAGGCTAAATTAAACAATTAATTGATTTAGTAAAAATTTCTTTAATTTTAAAAGTTCTAAAGTTAAGATTTGTTTGGGAACAAACCGAAAGGGCCCTTCTGTCAACAAGGCAAAAATTCGTCTAAGCGACCGGTACTTAAGAGTTCCTAGTGAACCTCCGCTTGTTGGGATCCGGCCCCCTACAGATAACCCAACCTTATCAAAACTTGAAAAACTAAAAATTTAAAGGTTTATTACTAAAATTATTTTAATTGTTAATTTTAGTTTAAAGCCATCTTATTGAGTAAATATAATTTTACAGACTTTAGAAAACATGACTTCCAAGGAAGAGATTTTTTCTGCAAAACCTGCAAAATTCAATGACACATATTTCAAGAGGTGGCAGAGCCAGATGAAATTTTTGCTTACCACCTTAGGCCTGATTTCAGCCATTGATGGGTCCACACCCATCTCAAATGATTCTGATGAGACTGAGTCTGACGTAGGGGCTTCCAAGTCCTCCTCTTCTACCAAACCCAAGACCCCTAAGGAAATAGACTAACATTGCTTCCACAGAATCTTAAGCGCTATGTCTGAGTCTCTCTACGACATATTCTTTGAATATAAAAGTGCTAATGAACTCTGGGATGCTTTGGAAGATGAGTATGGTTGTGATGATGCTGGAATTGATAGATTCAATTCTACCACATTCAACAAATATGTCATGGTAGATAACAAACCTATCAATGACCAAATCCATGATTTCCAAGAACACCTTAGGCAGGTTCAAGACAAGGGAACTTTCTTTTCTACTGAGCACAAAATAGGATGCTTGATAGATAAACTCCCTCATTCCTGGTCTAAAGTGGCAAAGGACCTTCTACATCTACAAGGATCTATTACGTACTCTCAAGCTCTACAAAGAATTAGAACATAAGAGCAATATAGGTCCAAGACCAAAGCTAGGTAAACGGCCACAACTAAGGTAAACCTTATAGAAAGCCATATAAAATCTAAGTCTAACAACCATCTCAAATCTAAGAAAAATTCCTTCAAAAAGAAGCAGAATTTTTAACCTCCTCACCAAAACCATCATCACCAAAACCATCACCACCAAAACCCTCAACCCCAAAAACCTAGAAACTTTGGTCAGACTCAGGATCAAAGAAGATTTTGTTTTTTGTGTGGTAGAACCAACCATACAGCCAACAACTGCTTCCAAAGGAAGAAAGAACCTATCCAGAACTCCTTCAAGGGAAAAGGCAAACCAGAGGCTAACATGATTCTGAATGGGTCTTCTGGTTCCTTCAGGTCTGTAAGCTTTCAACCTGTAGTAAACCTGTCTTTCTATTCTGATGATTGGTGGTTGGATTCTGGAGCTAATGTTTATGTTTCATTTGATCGCTCCTGTTTTTTCAACCTATCAGGAATCAGGTGGAGGAGGCGTGACTCTAGGAGATGGCTCAACGGCACAAGTTGTGGGAAGAGGAAGAATAGATCTGAAGATGACATCAGAAAAAAATTTACCTCTCCATGATGTGCTTCATGTGCCGTCTGTTAGAAAAAACCTTGTTAGTGGATCTCTCCTTGTTGTCTCAGGATACAAAATTGTTATGGAGGCAAATAAAGTAGTTTTTTCTAAGAATGATCTGTTTATTGGAAAAGGATTTGTGAAGGATGGACTTTTTGTTTTAAGTACTATGAATAAAAGTTCTAATCCTTCTTTTATTGCAAATGTTGAATCCTCAAATATTTGACATGGTAGACTAGGTCATGTGAACTTAGGATCTATCAAAAGGATGATGAACTTAGATCTTATTCCTAAGACTCCTATAGATGATGAACACAAATGTGAGATTTGTGTTCAAGCCAAACACACTAGATTGCCTTTTAAATCTGTCTATAGGGATTCTGAACTCCTAGAACTTATCCATAGTGATGTTTGTGATTCCAATAGGGTTTTGACCCGAGGCGGTAGGAAATACTTTGTTACTTTTATAGATGACCATTCAAAGTATTGTTATATCTATCTCCTTAAGACCAAAGATGAAGTTCTAGACAAATTCAAGGTCTATAAATCTGAAGCTGAGAACCAACTAGATAGAAAGATTAAGATCCTTAGGTCAGATCGTGGTGGAGAGTACACCTCAAATGATATGACTAACTTCTGTGAAGAACATGGAATTATTCATGAGGTAACTGCTTCTTATTCACCACAGTCCAACGGAGTTGCTGAAAGAAAGAATCACACTCTGTTAGACATGATCAATGCCATGCTTCTCAGCTCAGGTGCCCCTGATAATCTTTGGGAAGAAGCCTTATTGTCAGCCTGTTATATTCTTAATAGGATACCCAGTAAGACTAATGATAAGACCCCATATGAATTGTGGAAAGGTCGGACCCCTAGGATTAATTACCTCAAAGTTTGGGGATGTCTAGCTAAAGTAGAAATTTTTGAACCCAAAAAGAGGAAGATAGGACCTAAGACTGTGGATGTTGTATTCATAGGGTATGCCCTAGATAGTAATGCCAATAGATTTCTTGTAACCAATTCTGAAGTAAATGAAATCTCTAATAACACAATAATTGAAGCTAAAGATGCAGTTTACTTTGAGAACATTTTTTCCTTCAAGGATAGAACCCCTTCATCTTCCTCTAACCCTTCTCTTACTCCGTCTACTAGTTCTCATGATCCAATACCCAGTTCTCAACCTGAACAAGTCATAGAACCTAGAAGGAGCAAAAGAGAAAGGATTGAAAAGAACTTAGGAGAAGGATTCTTCACATTTTTGATAGAGGGTGATCCCTCAACTTATGAAGAAGCCATATCCTCTCCTGATGCCCCTTTCTGGAAAGAAGCTATTAACAATTAGTAAAACTCCATCATGGAGAACAATACTTAATTTTTAGCAGACCTTCCTTTAGGCAGTAAACCAATAGGTTGTAAGTAGATTTTCAAAAGGAAACTTAGAGCTGATGGTACCATAGAAAAATATAAGGCTAGATTAGTGGCCAAAGGTTTTACCTAGAAAAAAGGATTAGATTACTTTGATACCTATTCTCCTGTTGCTAAGATTTCTTCTATTAGAACCCTCCTAGCCTTAGCTTCCATTTATGACTTGCTGATCCATCAAATGGATGTAAAGACAGTATTTCTAAATGGAGATTTAGAAGAAGAAATATATATAGAACAACCTGAAGGTTTTATTGCTAAAGGCCAAGATAACAAGGTTTGTAGATTAGTAAAATCTCTTTATGGCCTAAAGCAAGATCCCAAGCAATGGCACAGTAAATTTGACAAAGTCATTATAGAATTTGGTTTTATACCAAATAAATATGACAAATGTTTGTATTCAAAAAATACAAATAGAAGTTGTGTTATTTTATGCTTGTATGTTGATGATATCCTTATTCTAGGATCTTTATTAGAACTGATAAATAACACTAAGAATTATTTATCTAACCAGTTTGATATGAAAGACCTAGGTGAGGCAAATCTGATCCTAGGAATGCAAGTGTCCAAATGCAAAGAGGGATATACTCTATCTTTAGCACATTCAATTGAGAAAATGCTAAGGAAGTTTGAGTATTTTGACAAGAAACCTGTCCTTACCCCTTATGACAACAATGTTGTTCTCAAGAAGAATGAAGGACTACCTATAGAACAACATAGATATTCACAAATGATTGGGTCCCTTATGTACATAACAAATAGGACTAGACCTGACATTGCATTTGCTATTGGGAGACTAAGTAGATATACTAGTAACACAAATCAGACTCACTGGACTGCATTAGACAGAGTATTTAGATATCTTAAGGGTACTCTATATTATAAACTTCATTATACTAGACACCCTGATATCATAGAAGGTTACTCCGATGCAAATTGGGTAACTGATTCACATGATATGAAATCCACTACTGGATATGTTTTTACCCTAGCAGGAGCAGCAATCTCCTGGGGATCATGTAAACAAACTATCATAGCCAGAAGTACAATGGACTCTGAAATGATAGCTTTGGATACTACATGTACAGAAGTCGAATGGCTGAGAAATCTTATTATGCATATATATATTTCTGTTCATCCTATTCCTGCAATTTCTCTAAATTTTGATAATAAATCTGTTATAGAATTACTAAAGCATGATTCTGTGAATGCTTAGATGAACAGGCACCTGCAGCTGCACTTCAAGTCAATAAAGAGCCTATTGGGCAAATATGTGGTTCTTGACTATATAAAGTCAGAAAAGAACCTTGCAGACCACTTGATGAAGGGTCTGTCTAGGACATTGATCCTAGAATCATAGAGGGGGATGGGGTTAAGCCCATAGTATAGTCACCAGCAGTGGCAACTCAACCGAGTCTGACTGGAGATCCCAAGAAGCCGGTTCAATGGGTAGGAACAAGCTGGACTAGGTGACTATTATGGAACACTGACCTGAGATTAAATTCTCTTTAAAATAAAAGCCCAGGAGGCTGTACATGTGTACATTCATACCTCATCTCTATGGTGATAGTGTTCCTTTTGTGATATGGATATGTTGAGTTTAAACTCTTAATAAGTCCAAGCATGATATGCAGGGTTGATTCATATCACCAACCCTTAAGGACTTACCTATATGAGAGGTCGTGAGGGCCGCGACTGTGAGCACCCTAAAATTTGGGTTGATTTTTTTTTAAATTTTTTTGATTGATTTAGTTTTTAATAAATAATTTATTCTGTATTTTTTTCCTTAAGTGTACTTTTCCGTGCCATTGATATTTGGAGTGTCAGGGATGTTCAACTCTGGAAATCTTCTTTACGAGTTTTGGAGTGGACAGGATTACCTTCATGATGGTATATAGTGTCCCATCCAAACTTGTTCCCTTGTACTCTTTTTGCTTCGCTGAACTTCGGGTCGAATTAGACCATTTAATCATTAATTATTTTCCCACTCTTTTTCTTAATCATTTTTAGCACGTTATTGTGACTTTTCATTTGGGAGCACAAGACCAGTCAGTTTCTTGAAACCAACTCATCATGCATGATCTACTCGAGATGCTCTTCACCCTTGACCTTTGTGTCCCACTCAGACACACCATTTTGTGCTCTATTTGCTTCGTACAACTTTCTCGACACATGACCCGATTTTATTTCACCCCACGGTGTCACATTTATCTTCCAACTTGATTTGTGGGTCCCCTGTCGACCAAAACCTGTCAGCCCCAATTATGGACATGGCCCACATTGAGCCTACTACCCGTCCGACACTTGTGTCCCATTTATTGGAATTCCCATGTGCTACTTATTTACCCATGATCATCAACGCCTAATTTTAATTCGATTTTTGCATAATATCCGGTTTTGGATCCAATCCGGCTCCACTGAACCCTACCCCAGCTTCATTTTTCCACTCTCATGACGCCCTCATATTTCTTGCCCAAAAATATCTAGTACTCATTTTACCTATTTTTTTAATATTAATGGAAAATTTCCGTTGATTTAATCCTATAGTAATGACCTTTTTTTTTCTACAAATTAATTCTAGCCTTTAGATCCTCCAATTTAATCCCAACCATCAAAAATCCTACATGGAACTTTTCTCCACACCTCACAGCCATAGGCCGGCCCTAAAATTCATGGGGAGAAGCTTTTTCTCTCTCTCCCTCTCATTCATTAATTACATCCATCTCTCTCTCTCTCTTCCTATAATTTTTCCTACACAACAATACACTTCACAGCAACCAACTTCACCAGCAACCCGACCACCCTCTCCACCACCTCACCTCCGACGGCCGTCCACCGCCACCCACCTGGCCGTCGGCCACCCGAGCCCAATCCGATCAACTTCTCCTCCTCCATCTCCTTCTCCATCCATTCCATCCATCATCCATTCCTAACCGCGATTACCACCACCTCCTTAGCCATCACCACCACTTTCCCCTACCGTAGCAGCCGCGTTCGCCGCACGAGCCGCCGCCCCTTGCCGCCGCTCCGTCGCGCAGCCCCCCACGGGCAGTGGACAGCGCGGCAGCAGCACGCCTTGGTCGCGCGCGGTGTAGCGCTGGTCGCCGCCGCCGTGGCCGGCCACGCGTCGCCGTGGGCACCCCCATCCTCCGACGAGCTCCGACGTGCAGCCCCCTGACGGCCACCGTCCTCCGGGACGCACCGTCGAGGCGATTCGTGCGTTTTGCACGGCGTCCCGTCGTGACGCGCGCGGAATCGAGTTCGTTTTGGCGTTCCGTCGCAGCAACTTTGTGCACGTTTTCCCGAGAATCCGACCGTTGGATCGGCGATTTCTTTGCTCCGTCGCAATCTCGGTATATCCACATTCACTCATGTCAATTTTTGTCCGTTGATTTTATAGTTTGATACATCAAAACCGGCCACCAAGTTGACCGTTTAAATTGTATTAAATTTGGACAGTTTCGCGGGGCCAACTTCGTCAGCTTGTATCTCCTCCACCGCAGCTCCTTTTGGCATGCTACCAGTTCCTGTGCGAAGCTGGTATAACCCTCTTACTACCCCTCCAGTTTCGTTTCATTGTGAGCTTGTTTGATTGGTTGAATTCGACGCCAAAGTTGGCCGTCCGAATTTGTAATTTCCAACTTGTAAAATTCCATTTTTGAACACGGGACTCCGGATTTCATTTCTGACACCACCATTAGACTCGTGGCGTCGTTCTGGCATGTTTTTATATAAAATTTGTTAGATTTGGAGAACGTGGGCCCGTGCACGCATTTCGGTGCAAAGTGGGTCCCACATTCTGGGTCAACGAGACTTTTTGATGTCGGCTCATCGGAATCCAATTCCGGATATACCGTTGAGTTCGTATTGTCATTCTGGACTCGTTGACATGTAGTTTGCTGAGTTTTGAGAACTTTGGCTCCGGCACGCATTTCTGTGCAAACTGGAATTTCAAGTTCTGGTCAACGGGCCAAATTGAGATCGGGTCAACGGAATTCAATTCTGGAGATACCGTTGGGTTCGTATCGTCATTCTGGTTTCGTGGACATTTAATTTGTTATATTTTGTAGACTTGTTTTCTTGCACGTTTTTCGGTGCAAAACGGCTCCGACACGGACACCGTTTTGACCCAAAATTACCTTTTTGCCCTTGTGTCCAAATTGGACCAATGGGTAGGCTATCCTAGCTAATTTGACCATTCTGGACACGTTGGCGATGTTTATTTCATCGTCCGACAATGTTTGTCGATAGTTTCTCTGAGTTTAACCTTTTTATAATTTATTAATAATTAATTCTTATAATGTTCGTATTTCGGGATTAGTACAACGAACTGAGATCAGTCAATTCTAGTGATCTCACATCGCTGAAATTGACAAGATGGACATGTGAAACATTATAATAAGATTATCAACTTTACCGTTGATCATCTCATCTCGAATTGCGTGTCGTAAGTTTCGACGTACGAATAACGAAGTACACTTTATATCTTTAATAATTAGACTAGAATTGACCCTGTTTTACCAGAGTTGACCAGTTGACCCAAAGTCAACTGTAAGTCAACACTTGACCTAGTTTGACTAGATTATTGACCGGAGTCGACCTGGAGTTGTTTTGACTTAAAAGAACCTAGGATATTATAGATGGCTAGTAGAGTTTCATTTATTTCAACTTGAATACCTTGTAACCTGTGTTGCTTTAAATAGGACTCTTTGGCTTCAGTTGGACCCCCCTATACTTATCAGCTGTTCAGGTTATCAGGCGAGTACATTCTCTGATCATTTTATATCCTGCTTAGAATTATTTCCTGTATTAAATTACTTTACTTGTACTGTCATGTTGGTCACACGGATTGGTACTATACGGATCCCTTCTTGAGATGTCATCCTTAGGGAGCATCGGGTACTACATGTTCTGTGCGTTTCACTTACATGACGTATCACTATGCTTCACAGGTTCTTTGATCACTTGTGACATATACTCTTATGATCACAGAGTCTCCTAGAATCCCCATTTTTAGGACTACTATGTACCATCCTTCGGGGGCTTACCACCCTTCGGGGGCTTACCACCCTTCGGGGGCTGTTACATAGAATCATAACATAACCTGATTGGATCCTTGTGTATTGATTGGGGTACGGGGGAGTAGAAATAGACATGTGAATACTATCCAAGTAGTGTAGTATCAGAATCTCTTCTATAGTATAGCATCAGAATCTCTTATGCCATTTACATGTCTATATTGTACTCTGACTCACTAGCCACATGTTAGTTCTCTATTTATAGTAGATATTTCTGTTACAGCTTTCTCTCTCTGTTTACATGCTGCATTTCTTTCAGTACTTGTATTTTGCTTTACTGCATGATTATATTTCTAACCTGCTATAAAATGTTGAGATGTAATGTGCTCGCTCCTGTCCTGACTGGACCTGTTGATAAATTTTATAGATGGCCTGGGATTGCCTGCTAGCCTAGAGGAGACGCAGTAGAGGTTGTTTAGATAGTTATTTCATTTTTGTCTGGAGTTGTATTTACTTTATGGATTACTGTATCTGAGTTTTGAGATTTGAGATGTATTTCTGGGTTTGTGTATCTTAGACACTTAGATTTCTCTCTGTTGTACCTCTTTTGGATTTCATGTTTTATCTATCCTTATCATGCTCTACCTTAGATGTGATTGAGACTGTATCTGCTATGTCACCCCCATTCGGGGAGTATAAACTGCTTAGCATTATTTTGTTAGATGATGTGACCTAGGATAGCGTTCTACCGCCGACACTGCGGCGTAGGCTGGGCATTGTTACGTTCTCGTGCCCTTACTCTAGGGTGCGGGTCGTGACACGTTTTTAGTGGTAGCCCATGCAGGTCGAGATTATGTAGTGGTATTCGAACTAGAGTACCACTACAGCCTGCAGTAGGAATAGGATATATTTTTGAAGATACTCATTCACAATTAGGATCCCTTGAGAGATTCCTGGGACGACCCTCGAGAATCTTGTTTAACTCCGATTTGAAAACTCTTTTTCCTTGATTTGATTTATCTTTACTTTCTGTTGTTGAATTTGATTTTGATGGATTATTATTGAATTTGAGTTTGTATTTATTGATTTTGATGAAGATTGTGGAATTTTGAATCTTGATGTTAGCTGTAGCATCCGAGTTTGTAGTTATATGATTTGAAGAATTTTGTTCATTTTTGAATTTTGATGTTCGTTGATAAATTTGATTTTTTTGGTATTCATTGTTGATTTAATTTAATTTTTGGCAAGATGAAATTATATGGGCTAGGTCATCTAAGTTATGGAAATCTTGTCTTCTATAATCACATTAGCCAGCATGGTGAGGACATATAGTCTGACTTTGGATATATTTCTCGGGTGTGGGAATTTAAGATTTTTGCAGCCAAGCTAGCGGCATCGCAAAAATGTTAAATACCATGATTCTAGAGGTATGTGCATAAGTCAAGGACTCTGTGATTATCGTAGCCTTGCTTACTAGTATGACGAGGATTTAGAGTACTATGATTTTGGATAGACGCATATGATTATCAGATTGTACCTTAAATATTTTCAAACATGTTTTTGCTACTTTTGTTTCAGTCATTCAAAAAAAAAAGAATTATTGTTGTTTTGTTTTGTTTTGTTTTGTTTCTCGTTGTTTACTTAGGAGTAGCTTGTGTAACTTCTTACCATGAAATTCTTCTTAATACAATGAATCGATGATTTTGCTAGACTTTATCTTGGATTTGATAAATTAGCTCTGGGTTTCAAAATGGTTCTTCTTTAAACAGATAAGCAAAACAGATTTTATCGTTATTTTTCTTGCTATTATTCTTGTATTAATAATAATAAAACTGTCTTGATTACGTCAATCACCTGCTTGCAATCTTGGTAGGAATCTAAATGTTAGTCTTAACGTAGAATTAATTTTTTTTTTATATATTGGGACATAAGAATATGTATATGAATATATATAGTAGACACTTTGCCTAACACGTATGCATGCTACACTTGATTTTTCCACCTATCTAAATATATATTAATATGTTGTTGATGTTAAATTGTCAAAACCCCAATATTTCTGGTTTTCTGCTTTTTTAGTTTAAATTCGTAAATTAGATATAAATTTTATGTTATTAGTTATGTTTATATCACTGCACATGAATGTTATACATAGGGTTTCAATTCAAAAGAATTTTGGTTGAAAATTTGTGTTTAAATTTGTCAAATTTAAGACTGTGTACATATTAACCTTTAATGCTGAATTTCCAAATGTTTAGTTCAAATTACTGTTTTATTTACTTAAATGTAATATTTGAGCTATATACCTTGTGGGAAGTAGGGATATAAATTTAGGTTTCATATTCTTACATGTTAATTTGTGATAAACATTGAGTTGGTTTTGATGTTCAAATTTCTCCAAAATCCTGAAAACTGAATACATGTTAACATTTTCACATTGATTTCCATGTTTAGTTCAATTTCAGATTTAACATGTAATATTGAACCGTATGCGTAGATAAATGTATGGATAGTATGTTAGGGTTTCATTTCTATCATGTTAGGATGTATTTGGACCATTGAGATTGGTTGTGATGGTCAAGACCCTAAAATCTGAAACTGCATTATGTTCATATTACCCTGTTTTAAATATTAGCTTATTTTTAGATTTTGTACGTAAATGCTAAACTAAAATTGGATTTAACCCTTCAATACTAAGCTATAACCCTGTACAAGGACACACACACACCCTAACTTAAGTATACACTGTCATGTAACCTAACCTTTCCTCTCTATGTTATGTTCATATACCTGTATAGATATATATAGAGTTTATTCATACATGTTATAATGTAGATATATACATAACTAAATCTCTACCTCTTTACATAGATATATATGGTTAGCCATGCAAGTTATGAGTAAATAGGTTGTGCATTGTAGATTGTTTAACCAATATGCCATGAGTAGTGTAACTTGATAGCTGTTGTTTTGAAACCCAAATTCTTCTATACAATTTCATGTAGATTTCACCTACACACATGCCTACTATATAACCATATGAACCTGTTCACATACACCCATACACACACAAACCACATAACAATTACATAATGCTAGCTTTTTCTTCTCTAACACTCTCTCTCTAAATATATATATTGTAATGGGATTTTCAATGCAATTGACTTTCATTCCTTAACTAGTGATTTTGATCTTTCCTTGAATAGTACCCTTTTTCAGATAATTGGTAGTTACCTTTGTTTTATTTTTATTTTATTTTGATGATACCAGTTTTCATATAGGATGGTAGACCGCCTTACAGTTTTGATGATTGTTATTTCTGTAACTTTTCTATTTTAGCACCCGGGATTGCTTGTGTGTTTTGATACCCTATGACCGTTTTGGTATTAGCACGACTAGTATACTTAGATGGGACTTCTACTACCACCGTATGCCATGACCCTGTACGTTGTCCTTTTGATAGTATGATTTGTTTAAGTTCTGGGACTTGATTGTGGGGGTTTGACCTAGGAGTATGAACAATTTTAATTTTGAGGACAAAATTTTTATAAGGTGGGTAGGATGTGAGAACCTTAAAATTTGGGTTGATTTTTTTTAAATTTTTCTGATTGATTTAGTTTTTAATAAATAATTTATTCTGTATTTTTTTCCTAAAGTGTACTTTTCCGTGCCATTGATATTTGGAGTGTCAGGGATGTTCAACTCTGGAAATCTTCTTCACGAGTTTTGGAGTGGACATGATTAACTTCATGATGGTATATAGTGTCCCATCCAAACTTGTTCCCTTATACTCTTTTTGCTTCGCTGAACTTCGGGTCGAATTAGACCATTTGATCATTAATTATTTTCCCACTCTTTTCCTTGATCATTTTTACCACGTTACCGTGACTTTTCATTTGGGAGCACAAGACCAGTCAGTTTCTTGAAACCAACTAATCATGCATGATCTACTCGAGACGCTCTTCACCCTTGACCTTCGTGTCCTACTCAGACACGCCATTTTGTGCTCCATTTGCTTCGCACAACTTTTCCGACACGTGACCCGATTTTATTTCACCCCACGGTGTCACATTTATCTTCCAACTTGATTTGTGGGTCGTCTGTCGACAAAAACCTGTCAGCCCCAATTATGGACATGGCCCACATTGAGCCTACTACCCGTCCGACACTTGTGTCCCATTTATTGGAATCCCCATGTTCTACTTATTTATCCATGATCATCAACGCCTAATTTTAATTCGATTTTTGCATAATGTCCGGTTTTGGATCCAATCTGGCTCCACTGAACCCAACCCCAGCTTCATTTTTCCTCTTTCATGACGCCCTCATATTTTTTGCCCAAAAATATCTAGTACTCATTTTACCTATTTTTTTAATATTAATAGAAAATTTCCGTTGATTTAATCCTATAGTAATGACCTATTTTTTTTCCTACAAATTAATTCTAGCCTTTAGATCCTCCAATTTAATCCCAACCATCAAAATCCAACATGGAACTTTCCCCACACCTCACAGCCATAGGCCGGCCCTAAAATTCATGGGAAGAAGCTTTTTCTCTCTCTCCCTCTCATTCATTAATTACATCCATCTCTTTCTCTCTTCCTATAATTTTTCCTACACAACAATACACTTCACAGCAACCAACTTCACCAGCAACCCGACCACCCTCTCCACCACCTTACCTCCGACGGTCGTCCACCGCCACCCACCTGGCCGTCGGCCACCCGAGCCCAATCCGATCAACTCCTCCTCCTCCATCTCCTTCTCCATCCATTCCATCCATCATCCATTCCTAACCGCGATCACCACCACCTCCTTAGCCATCACCACCACCTTCCCCCACCGTAGCAGCCGCGTTCGCCGCGTGAGCCGCCGCCCCTCGCCGCAGCTCCACCGCGCAGCCCCGCGCGGGCAGTGGACAGCGCGGCAGCAACACGCCTTGGCCGCGCGTGATGCAGCGCTGGTCGTCGCCGCCGTGGCCGGCCACGCACCGCCGTTGGCACCCCCATCCTCCGGCGAGCTCCGACGTGCAGCCCCCTAACGGCCACCGTCCTCCGGGATGCGCCGTCGAGGCGATTCGTGCGTTTTGTACGGCGTCCCGTCGTGACGCGCGCGGAATCGAGTTCGTTTTGGCGTTCCGTCGCAGCAACTTCGCACACATTTTTCCAGGAATCCGACCGTTGGATCGGCAATTTCTTCACTCCATCGCAATCTCGGTATATCCACCTTCACTCATGTCAATTTTCGTCCGTTGATTTTATCGTTTGATACATCAAAACCGGCCACCAAGTTGACCGTTTAAATTGTATTAAATTTGGACAGTTTCGCAGGGCCAACTTCGTCAGCTTGTATCTCCTCCACCGCTGCTCTTTTTGGCGTGCTACCAGTTCCTGTGCGAAGCTGGTATAACCCTCTTACTACCCCTCCAGTTTCGTTTTATTGTGAGCTTGTTTGATTGTTTGAATTCGACGCCAAAGTTGGCCATCCGAATTCGTAATTTCCAACTTGTAAAATTCTATTTTTGAACACGGGACTCCGGATTTCATTTATGACACCACCATTAGACTCGTGGCGTCGTTCTGGCATGTTTTCATATAAAATTTATTAGATTTGGAGAACGTGGGCCCGGACACGCATTTCGGTGCAAAGTGGATCCTACATTCTGGGTCAACGGGACTTTTTGACGCCGGCTCTTCGGAATCCAATTTCGGATATACCGTTGAGTTCGTATCGTCATTCTAGACTCGTTGACATATAGTTTGCTGAGTTTTGAGAACTTTGGCTCCGGCACGCATTTCCGTGCAAACCGGAATTCCAAGTTCTGGTCAACGGGCCAAATTGAGATCGGGTCAACGGAATCCAATTCTGGAGATATCGTTGGGTTCGTATCGTCATTCTGGTTTCGTGGACATATAATTTGTTATATTTTATAGACTTGTTTTTTTGCACATTTTTTGGTGCAAAACGGCTCCGACACGGACACCGTTTTGACCCGAAATTACCTTTTTGCCCTTGTGTCCAAATTGGACCGATGGATAGGCTATCCTAGCTAATTTGACCATTTTGGACACGTTGGCGATGTTTATTTCATCGTCCGACAATGTTTGTTGATAGTTTCTCTGAGTTTAACCTTTTTATAATTTATTAATAATTAATTCTTATAATGTTCGTATTTCGGGATTAGTACATCAAAACTGAGATCAGTCAATTCCAGTGATCTCACATCGCAGAAATTGACAAGATGGACACGTGAAACATTATAATAAGATTATCAACTTTACCGTTGATCATCTCATCTCGAATTGCGTGTCGTAAGTTTCGACGTACGAATAACGAAGTACACTTTATATCTTTAATAATTAGACTAGAATTGACCCTGTTTGACCAGAGTTGACCAGTTGACCCAAAGTCAACTGTAAGTCAACACTTGACCTACTTTGACTAGATTATTGACCGGAGTCGACCTAGAATTTTTTTGACTTAAAAGAACCTAGGATATTATAGATGGCTAGTAGAGTTTCATTTATTTCAACTTGAACACCTTGTAACCTGTGTTGCTTTAAATAGGACTCTGTGGCTTCAGTTGGACCCCCCTATACTTATCAGCTGTTCAGGTTATCAGGCGAGTACATTCTCTGATCATTTCATATCCTTCTTAGAATTATTTTCTGCATTAAATTACTTTACTTGTACTGTCACGTTGGTCACACGGATTGGTACTATACGGATCCCTTCTTGAGATGTCATCCTTAGGGAGCATCGGGTACTACATGTTCTGTGCGTTTTACTTACATGACGTATCACTATGCTTCACAGGTTCTTTGATCACTTGTGACATATACTCTTATGATCACAGAGTCTCCTAGAATCCCCATTTTTGGGACTACTATGTACCACCCTTCGGGGGCTTACCACCCTTCGTGGGCTTACCACCCTTCGGGGGCTGTTACATAGAATCATAACATAACCTGATTGGATCCTTGTGTATTGATTGGGGGTACAGGGGAGTAGAAATAGACATGTGAATACTATCCATGTAGTGTAGTATCAGAATCTCTTCCATAGTGTAGCATCAGAATCTCCTATGCCATTTACATGTCTATATTGTACTCTGACTCACTAGCCACATGTTAGTTCTCTATTTATAGTAGATATTTCTATTACAGCTTTATCTCTCTGTTTACATACTGCATTTCTTTCAGTACTTGTATCTTACATTACCGCATGATTATATTTCTAACCTACTATGAACTGTTGAGATGTAATGTGCTCGCTCCTGTCCTGACTGGACCTGTTGATAAATTTTACAGATGGCCTGGGATTGCCTGCTAGCCTAGAGGAGACACAGTAGAGGTTGCTTAGATAGTTATTTCATTTTTGTCTGGAGTTGTATTTACTTTGTGGATTACTGTATCTGAGTTTTGAGATTTGAGATGTATTTTTGGGTTTGTGTATCTTAGACACTTAGATTTCTCTCTGTTGTACCTCTTTTGGATTTCATGTTTTATCTATCCTTATCATGCTCTACCTTAGATGTGATTGAGACTGTATCTGCTATGTCACCCCCATTCGTGGAGTATAAACTGCTTAGCATTATTTTGTTAGATGATGTGACCTAGGACAGCGTTCTACCGCCGACACTGCGGCGTAGGCTGGGCATTGTTACGTTCTCGTGCCCTTACTCTAGGGTGCGGGTCGTGATAGCGACTATAGGACAAGGCGATCCTAGACAACTCTCATGAATGTGTAAAAGTGCGCATGGCCAACCAAACGCGCCACCCGATAGACCCAAGTACCTCTAGCGTACTATGTGTGCTATTTTCTGAGTCTGGTTCAAGAAGACTGATTCAAGGCGTAGTCCATCAAGCTCTTCTTCAGACAAAGACAATAGTCACTACGTGAGATTTAAGGCTGTAGTCTATCTCATTTATGCATAGTATACAACTGTCCAGAAATTCTCTTATTCTTGTCTCTCTTTCTTTCCTTCTATTATTTTTGGAACTTGACCTTTTGGGGGGGGGGGGGGGATTGTTAGCTGTGTGCACATTTGTGCACTTTCCAGCAAGAGCAAAAGCTCAAGCAATTTCTCTTTAGTCCCACATCGGCCACATGAGTGGACATTTGCTTGTTTATATTGCTTCACATCTTTGTGCTTCATTAAAAGTTGTGTGTGGGAGCTCCATGGGCCACACGTGCGCACCGCCGCCGCCGTCCGGTCCGGCTCGGCTCGGTTCGGTTCGGTTCGGCGCACGTAACGGATGCGGGTGCGTGCCCACATCTGCGGGCGCCGAATGCCGATTCGATTTCCACTTGGAGTTCGGGCTGAGGCCCTAAAGAATTTTTTGGTTTTTTTATTCAAGTTTCTGACCGTTACCACACATTTATTTCTGTAACGTTTCGATTTTGAATTCCGTCCAGGTTCAATGAACCATGTGATGGAAATCATTTCTTGTAACGTTCATAACGTTCTTCTTAAATTGCCTCTTTAAATCTGCCATCATTCTCCTCCTCGAAATGGCCTATATATATCTTGTCACACTCCTCCATATGACACACAAAATCTATTCTTCTCGAAACTCTCTAAATTGCTCGTCTTCTTCGTACGGCTGTTGTTGTTCCTTATTGCTCTGGGCGGAGCTAAGTCGGGGTCATTCTCTCGACGTCGTGTGCGGCAACGAGATTCCGGTGGAGCGGAGATTTTACCATTAGGGACGTTCTGATTCAGTCTGCACATAGACCCAAGCTAACTCTTAGGACGGTGTTACGTGCACGACTTTTCCGGAGGCCGGTAACAATTTTATTTTTCGTTTTTTCAGATTTAAATCGAAGAATTATTGAAGAATTTCTAACAGTTATCAGACAAATCCTTAAAGCTAGGAGGCGATGCACCCATGCCACCGACGCTCACTGGGAGGCTCTTGCTTAGCTTTTTCCGGGTTCTCGCGCTCCCGCCGTCGAGACCTGGCTCCCATTTTGTGCGCTATCTGCGCAGTTTCTTTTCTTTTGCTCTTGCCGCGTTGTGCGCGCTTACTTGTAAAGGCTTCGCCATTTTGCGGCTATTACTTCAATAAAGTTTCGTTTGATTAAAACATATATATATATATATATATATATATATATATATATATATATATATATATATATATATATTTTGAAAGAAGGTAATTGTGGCGAACGCTCCCACCGGGAATCAATCTCCTTACCACTTGGGCCGCATGCATCTCTCTTAACCACTAGGCTAGAGATCATTTGCATATATATATATATATATATATATATATATATATATATATATATATATAAAGTCAAACAGTGTTGGCAGTATTCCCTTATTGTGTATCTTGAAAAAGATAAATGCTCGGAACTAAACAAATTTAATTTATCGATAAAAACGGCAAAATTTGCATTTCAAACGGAATGAAACATATCCCTAAACTGCTACCATAGGGGTAAATTTGGATTAGAATAATTGTTTACCGCCTACTGAAAAGTTCAGACTCCATCAACTTCGAAAACAACACATTGTCCGTATTAGATAGGAGTGTACGGTGCGACATGCCAAATTGGGTGATATAAACTCTTGAAATTTTGTTCAATGTCCAGAAGAACATGAGTATAATATACATGAGCAGGACAGGAGTTGGTGCATGCTATATTGCATGGATACTCCTTTAAGGAATTGTATATTTATTTGTCTAGCACGAAACTTGCTCGACACTTATATTGAACATGACTCGTCCATCTGATCTCCAAAGAGGCTCAAAATTTTGTTGAGAGGGTTTTGTAAGACCGTTATTGAGCTACAAAATATTTGAGATGAGACGTTTGACAGTCCCCCAAAAAAAAAACACACCGCAGTACCATGTGTCAGGGCATGATTGGCTAAAAAAAAAAACACTTTTCTCTGCTAACGTGGAAAAAAAAATCGGTCAACAAAAAATCAACACGTAGTGTCGGTTCCCACATCGGTTTTCCGGCACTGTCTGAATAGAAGCATTGTTCTATGAAATAGGTCATTTTGTATTAGTGGAAACTATGCATTAATGTCAACGGTTGGGATTGATGCATGAGGCTCATATTTATATGACCAAAAAATCAAAGAAAAAATTTGACTGACACCCCATTTTATTTATGCAAATTTAAGGTACAACTCAGTACTTTACACTAATATAATTTATCCTCCACTTTTGACGGATTTCGTCCAAAGTGGACGATCAACTGGGTTGACCCAATTTTTTGAACAAAAATACCCTTCCTTATGTTGTCTATTTTCCCGCGTCAACTCGTCGCCCCCCTTCCCCTCCGGTCGTCCCCCACGTCGCCGCTGCCAACTGCTGCAGCCACGCGCCGCCGCTGCTCTGCCATTGCCGTCCCCCTACCCCGACCTCGCCGCCACTCCTCTGCCACTGCCGTCCCCCTCTCGCCCTCACCCCCCGACCTCGCCCCCCGCCCCCGCCGTTGCTCTGCCACTGTCACGTCCCGCTCCCGAATAATCAGGTACGGGCCGAGACATGCCCGGCCTACACTGTCGTTGACAGCGGTAGTGAGCCGTCTAGTCTAATCATCATCCATATGTTCTCATCACAACATCTATCACGAGTGCACTATACTAGCCATCACAGATCAATATACAATTATTACAAACCTATACATGAATGTTCGGGTACAAAGTCGGTAAAAGATAAAGCTATCTAGCAATACATCCAGACAATCTCCTATACATGAATCTATATCTCAATATCCAGTGATCTTCGCTGCTAGCAATGTCAATCTAAGGGATCCATCTTACCTATAATCAACAGTCCCGTCAGGATTGAGCAAAGTACAATGTAACTCAATAAAACTCATCATAGAAGATCAATGGAACAGTATAGCAAAATGTAACTGAAAGACAGAGAGCAAGGTGAATATAAAATATGCACTAGCTATGTGTACATGTGCAATTGGACGTTATCAACATGTTGGGACTAATATGTAATCAGGCATATAGAATATGCTATCAGTCATGTAAATCAGGCATGTCTGACGACAATGCTATCAGACAATCAATAATCAGGCATGTCTGACGATAGTGCTATCAATCACGCATGAAATGGATATCAGGCATATAGTGTATGCTATCAGGCAATATTTGTCTAATATTAGTCAATCACATGTCTTAGAATGTCCTCCACCTGACACGACAAACAATGCAAGCAATCGATCAAGAACAAGTGAATAATGACACAATGACTATGTGAGTGCAATGCATGCAATGATGGTAATACTGAGTATATGTACTTGCCTCTTCTTGAACAATGGTAATGTCTTCCAAATCCACCTAAAAATAGAAACATGATTATTTTAGAGAAAATCCCTAAACTTCACTTGAACCAACTCTACTAACCAATCTATTAGTTACTAGTATAACGCCCATCCTAAATTCTTTAGCAAAACTAGCCCATCAATAATTTACTATTGACCCCCCTTTTACTGGGTGCTAATTTCGTGGACCTACCAACCCTGTACATACCTGCAGTTTAATGACTTGGCCACAATCAACTTAATATTAAGAAACCACAGTAATATTCTTATTGGTCCCTATTCCATCCTAACTGCCATATATACCCAAAGCCCTCTGTGCTAGTCTACTGAACTTAAGCCTACTAGACTTGGGGCCCGTTTGGTTTGCAGGATTGGACAACGTAATGTAATTGGCATTACGTTGTCAATCTAACTTGGGTGTTTGGTTGGACAAAAAAAATTAGATGTAATGTAATCGCGATTACAAATTTGATTACATTACATCAATTTCTTCTAAACTCAATTACATCATAAAACCTATGTAATCGCAATTACATTACAACTTAAGCGGAAGGTTGGTATGCTATAATTTAGAAATTTTGTTCGTTTTTTGTCATTTTTTGTTGTTTTGTTTGTTTTTGGTCATTTTTGTTCGGTTTTGGTCGTTTTTGTTCGTTTTTTGTCATTTTTGTTCGTTTTTGGTCATTTTATGTTGTTTTTTTTGTTTTTTGTCGTTTTTGGTCGTTTTTGTCCATTTTTGTCGTTTTGTTCGTTTTTTTTGTCATTTTTGTTCGTTTTTTTTTGTTGTTTTTGTTTTTTTTTTTTTTGTCGTTTTTTGTTGTTTTGTCCCTTTTTTGTCGTTTTTGTTCGTTTTTTTTGTCATTTTTGTTCGTTTTTCGTTGTTTTTGTTTGTTTTTTTTGTCGTTTTTGTCAATTTTTTTTGTTGTTTTTTGTCCTTTTTTGTTCGTTTTTGTTCGTTTTTTGTAATTTTTGTTTTTTTTCCTTTTTGTTCGGTTTTTGTCATTTTATCCTTTTTTGTTCGTTTTTTTGTCGTTTTTTGTTCGTTTTTTTTGTCATTTTTGTTCGTTTTTGGTTTTTTTTTTGTTTGTCGTTTTTGTCCTTTTTTGTTGTTTTTGTCCCTTTTTTGTCGTTTTTTTTGTCGTTTTTGTTCGTTTTTCGTTGTTTTTGTTTATTTTTTGTCGTTTTTGTCCTTTTTTGTTGTTTTTGGTCTTTTTTTGTTGTTTTGTTCGGTTTTTGTAATTTTTGTTCGTTTTTGTCATTTTTGTTCGATTTTTTTTTGTCGTTTTTGTCCTTTTTTGTTCATTTTTTGTCCTTTTTTTTTTTCATTTTTTGTCATTTTTTTTCGTTTTTGTTTGTTTTTGTTTGTTTTTTTGTCGTTATTGTCCCTTTTTTGTTGTTTTTGTCCTTTTTTTATCGTTTTTGTTCATTTTTTTTATCATTTTGTTCGTTTTTGGTTGTTTTTGCTTGTTTTTTTGTCTTTTTTTTTCTTTTTGCCCTTTTTTGTCGTTTTTGTTCATTTTTTGCCTTTTTTTTCGTGTTTGGTCAATTTTTTACGTTTTTTGTCGATTTTGTACATTTTTTCCATTTCTGCATGTTATTTATCGATTTTTGTCGATCTTGTACGTTTTTTTTTCTATTTTTCACGTTTTTATCGTCTTCTATCGTTTTTGGGGTCTTTTTTCACTTTTTTTGGTCGTTTATGCTCGTTTTTTCTTTTTGTTTGTTGTTTTTGTCGTTTTTGTTCTCTTTTTTGTCGTTTTTGGATTTTTTTTTGCAAGTTTTTAATCTTTTTGTCGTTTTTTGCTCGTTTTAATTCCCTCTTGTTTTTGGTCTTTTTTCGTATTTTCGTTTTTTGTCATTTCTGTTCCTTTTTATCGTTTTTTTCCTCTTTTTATCGTTTTTTTGTCATTTTTTTCTTTTTTTTGTCGTTTTTGTTCATTTTTTGCCCTTTTTTTTGTTTTTTGTCGTTTTTCGTCCTTTTTTCCCTTTCATTTATTGTTGTTTTTTGTCAATTTTTTTGTTTTTAGTCATTTTTTTATCATTATTGGTCACTTTTTATGGTTTTCACATTTTTGATCTTTTTTTTTTGTCGTTTTTCTTTTTTATCGCTTTTTCATTTTTGCTTTTTTTTCCTTCTGTTTTGTTCGTTTGTCATTTTTGGTATTTTTTATTTTTTGTCTTTTTTTTTCGTTTTTGGTCTTTTTTTAGCAGAAAACAAACCATTTCCCCCCCTTTTTTATTATTTATTTTTAATTTTTTTTCTTTTTTCTTTTTAAATTTTTAAAATTTTGTATTGATCAACTTTTTAAATTTTATGTTGTATTTTAAAAAAAATATTAAATTAAAATTCAATTACATTACATGGTAAACCAAACACATGAATGCAATTAACATTACATTACATGGTTTGATTACATGTTTCAACCAAACATAGTAATGTAATTGTAATTCCATTACATTACAAACTCAATTACATTACAAATCCAATTCCATTACGATTACGATTACGATTACGATTACATTACAACGAACAAAAACGACAAAAAATGACAAAAAACGAACAAAAACGACCTAAAACGACAAAAAACAAACAAAAACAACATAAAATGACCAAAAATGACAAAAAACGAACAAAAACGACCAAAATCGAACAAAAATGACAAAAAACAAACAAAAACAACAAAAAATGACCAAAAAAGAACAAAAAGACCAAATTATAGCATACCAACCTTCCGCTTAAGTTGTAATGTAATTGTGATTACATAGGTTTTATGATGTAATTGAGTTTAGAAGAAACTGATGTAATGTAATCAAACTTGTAATCGCGATTACATTACATCTAATTTTTTTTTGTCCGACCAAACACCCGAGTTAGATTGACAACGTAATGCCAATTACATTACGTTGTCCAATCCTGCAAACCAAACGGGCCCTTGGTGTTAACTGAGACTTCACACTCGAATCCACTAATCCAACTAGTGGCAACCCACTCAATAATTCAAACCCCTCATTGCCCTAGCACCCCAACGGTCAGTACACAGTAAATAATTCAACATCTCCTCCGTCCTTCAGCAAAGCTATCACCCAAATGGCTAATGTACATAGTTATCGTCAAATTCGTGTCCTAACTTCAACAACACATACTTGTCCGATCTTTTGACACAATTGAACCAACCACAGAGCCAACACTTACCTCGACTCCTTGACACAGGCAACTGAAACAACAAGAACAGTAGGAAAGGTTACCTGCATAAACTCGAGGGAACTAGGTGTCAGCTACAGCGGTTTTGTGTCCGATACCGCCACTCCCATGTCCAGGTTTGATGTCACAACTGACTCAGGCATTTCCTCGAATACGTGATAAGCAAGAACAAGATTGCTTCAACGAGTGTTCCTTGTCAAAATAATTATTTGAAAATAGGAAGGATCAAAATAGGAATCAATCAAAACAATAGGGAGTTGAAATCCTGATCGAACAATTCTAACAATGAATCACTTACCTATCTATACACATCGAGAAATTGATTGGCTATAGTCTAGCAAGATGATGACAGAATGACTTCCCCAGAGAAATTGTCCTCTCGACGACCATGAGAATCTGGAGGAATAAACGAGGATCATAGTGCGTTGCTCCAATCGTCAGGATGCCGAGGGTCCGATCGATCGATCCACAATCGATCGCTGCACCAAAATACTCGTCAAGAATGCAGATCGAACAGAGAATCGAGGGAAGAGAGGAACACACCAATACGCGGACCGCCTCGTCGTTGATAGATAATCACTGCTCGTCTCTTCTAGGAACCGCCATGGCCAGAGCTCTCAGGGGAGTCGGTGGAGTGATGAAGATGAAGGAGGAAGTGTTGGAGTTTTGGCCTTTCCTTTAGAAACTTTAGTCCCACATCGGATAGGCCAAAGATTTTGTATCTCTATATATTAGCTTTGCTATTATTGGAGATGCACATGTGGTGTGGAGGTGCACATGGGCTTGCCATGTGGGGTTATTTTTCTAATAGAAAAAAGGCTATAATCAATAATAAAAGCATTCATGCTTTTTGCTCTTGGGAAATTTATTTCCATAGGAGCTAAGCCCCGTAGGGGCTTAGCGACTCGGACTCGGACTCGGGCTCGGGCTCGGGCTCATGGGCTCATGAGGCATAATGTGGTGTTTTGTTGGCGCACTTTGCACTTAGCACGTCAGCATCGTCGCATCCTCTCTCTCAAGGCTCATTACAGAAGAAAAAGAAAAGCCACCACAGAAAGTTGTTCTTTAACACAGTTCTGATCTTCCAGTAGCATTCGAGAGAGAGAGGAAAGGCGTCGCGCCAGCGTTGCTTTTGCAAGGGAGTTCGTGTCCATCCGAGGAGTCAGAAGAGCAGGAGTGTTTCAAGTTCTCCGACGAACTTGCTGGTTCCTGGAAGCTGTTCGCGTAGGGCGAATAAAGCTTTGAGCAACGGTGATCATTCACCCCAACAGGAGTTCTTCCATCTTTCGTCAGTCACCTTCTTCGTTGCTGCCAGTAACTCTGATTGTATCTTCTTTTTAGAAGTACTACGATCTGATTACTGTGATTACGAAATCTTTTTAGATTCTCATAATATCATAACGATATCTTTTTAGATCTTCGTTATACTTGCGCAACCTTCCTAGAAGTATTGCGTTGGAACATTGTTTTTACAATTGTTTCATATTCTCAGTTTTCCATCAAAAAATTGTGCCCCGGCAATAACAATCTCAAAGCTTTATTGCTATGATGGAAAACGTTAATGCTTCACTCCTCAATACTGACTTTTGCAAATTAGAAAAGTTTGATGGAGAGCATTATCAAGTCTGGAAGAGGAAGGTTTTTCTAACTCTTCAACTCAGAGACGTGGATCACGTACTTCTTGAAGAGGAACCTACCATTCCAGATACTGGGTCTGCTGCCGCAATCTCTGCGGCTACTAAACTTCAGGCCAAGTGGAGAAGAGAAAATAGCATTTGCAGGCTGCTTATCCTGAATGCTATGGACGATTCCCTTGCAGAATCCTATTCTAAGAAGAATATCGCTAGAGACATATGGGAGTCTCTAGAAAAACTCTACGAAGAAGACAAGAACCGCAGTAAGATATTTGTGGTTGAAAAATATCACAAGTGGTTCTTTGAGGACGAAAAGTCTATGCTACCGCAGGTGAAGGAGTTCCTGAAACTGCAACAGAAGCTGGAAGACGAGGCGATGCCCCTCCCCGACAAGTTTGTTGTTGGAGGGATTGTCTCAAAGCTTCCTGCTGGGTGGAGCAAGTTCTATGCAAACATGCATAGAAAGAAGCTTGAGATCAGCCTTGAAGATCTCTTGCAGGAAGTATATGTTGAGGACCAGATGCGGGCTCAGCTGAAGGTGGACACACTGTCCAAGCAATTGGCTAACGCCAATCTGGTTCAGACCAAGGAACCAAGGGGAAAGCAGGCGGCTTTCCACAGCAGGAAGAAGGACCCTGACAATCTAAAAGTTAAGGGAACTTCTATCAAGAAAAAGAAGCCAAAGTCTCAAATGTCTTGCTTCAAGTATGGCAAGAAGGGCCACTTTAGGAATGAGTGCAAAGCAAAAACCAAGCAATCAGAGCAAGGAGAGCCTAATAAGGTATCTATGATCACTGATATTGTAGCTATGATTGCACAGGTTGATGCGGTAAGGACTGACTCTGACTGGTGGGTAGACACTGGAGCCTTCTGCCATGTCTGCTCCAGTATGGAGTGGTTCACCACCTATACACCTACTTCTGAAGTGGTTATGATGGCGAACCAGGCACAAGCTGAAGTGCTCGGGATCGGGACGGTGGTGTTGAAGCTGACTTCAGGGAAGTCTCTGACGCTTCAAGGCGTGAAGCACGTACTTGCTATCGCCAAGAACCTGATCTCAGGAGGCCTACTCTGCAAAGCAGGCCTCAGGATGGACATCAATGCTGGCCAGATGGTGATGTCTATCAAGGGAACATATTTCGGGAAAGCTTTTTATACCGAAGGAATGTTCAAAATTCAGCTTGTAAATTAGTCCAATGTAATTAATATGATTAATGAAATCACTCCTTCTGCTTATACTCTTGAGTTATGGCATAATAGGCTAGGACATGTTCATTGTAAACGAATAAACAGAATGTCTAGTCTAGGACTTATCTCTAAGTGTGGGGGTAAAGTAGAGAAATGTGAAGTTTGTGCTCAAACAAAGATCACAAGGAAACCCTTTCCTCGGGTTAATCGAAGTACAGATCTTCTGGAGTTGGTACACTCTGATATCTGTGACTTCAAACAGTTCTCTACATAGGCCGGGATGAAGTATTTCATAACCTTCATCGATGACTTCTCAAAGTATGCGTTCGTCTACTTGCTGAAGGCTAAAGACGAAGCATTCGAGAAGTTCAAGGAGTTCAGAGCCGAAGCTGAGCGGCAGACTGGACAACAACTCAAAAGGATAAGAAGTGATCGAGGTGGGGAGTACAGGTCTCATAAATTGGCATCGTTCTGCAAAGAACATGGAATTGTCAATGAGACTACGACTCCGTACTCTCCTCAATCAAATAGAGTAGCAGAGAGGAAGAACAGAACGTTAACAGAAATGATTAACTCAATGTTGTTGACTGCTGGTCTTCCTAAGTGCTACTGGGGAGAAGCTGCATTGACGGCCACTTTTATTCTAAATAGAGTGCCTCATGCAACTTCAGACGTTACTCCTCATGAACTCTGGTTCATGGTCATACCTAACTTGAATGTCATTCGAGTGTGGGGGTGTCTGGCATATGTCAAGCTTCCAGATCTGAAGATTCAGAAGCTTGGGACAAGGACTACTAAGACGATCTTCTTGGGGTATGCCGAGAAGAGTGATGCTCGAAGATTTCTTGATATTGAGTCAAATCATATCATTGAATCTCACGATGCAGAATATTTTGAAGACAAATTTGCAAGGCACAAGAATATTGTTCTTGCGGATGTTCCGGAGAACAATGAGGGTGCGCAGGTCTTCAATGAAGATGTGGTCCAAGAAGATGTTGTTGTTGAAACAACGATTGAACTAGATCTCGCTGAGCCGTCAACGAAGTGAGTGAGGAGGCCGAAGGACTTCGGAAGTGACTTTGTCACCTATCATGTGGAAGCAGATCCGCTTACCTATGATGAGGCGATGAAGACCAGAGACGCGGTTTTCTCGAAGGAGGCGATTGACAATGAAATTGATTCCATCACCTCAAATAACACTTGGGTGTTGGTTGATCTTCCTGAAGGAGCGAAACCCATCGGATGCAAATGGATCTTCAAGAAGAAGATGAAAGCAGACGGAACTATTGATAAGTTCAAGGCTAGGTTGGTAGCCAAGGGGTTTTTTCAGAAGCAGGGGATTGTCTATTTTGACACGTATGCTCCAGTAGCCCGGATGACCACCATCAGAATATTGATTGCTCTCGCAGCAATACATAAGATGGTGATACATCAGATGGATGTGAATACGGCTTTCCTAAATGGCGAGCTGACCGAAGAGATTTACATGCAACAGCCAGAGGGATTTGTCATCAGAGGTCTTGAAGACAAAGTCTACAAGTTGGTGAAATCCTTGTACGGTCTTAAACAAGCTCCCAAGATGTGGCATGAGAAATTTGACAAAGTTATAAGGTCAAATGGCTATATGGTCAGCGATACGGACAAGTGTGTTTATACGAAGTTCGCTGATGGAAGAGGTGTGATCGTTTGTCTGTACGTGGACGACATGCTTATCCTGGGTACGGATATTAGCTGTGTCACGAAGACAAAGAAATTTATCTCAAGCAAGTTCAGTATGAAGGACTTGGGGGAAGCTGATGTGATCTTAGGGATCAAGATCATCCGGACAGACACTGGACTAGCGCTGTCACAGTCTCATTATATTGAGAAAATGATCACTCGTTATGGGTATCGGGATCTTCCAGGGATCGATACGCCGTACAGGTATGATATGAAGCTGAAGCCTAATTCAGGGGAAAGCGTTAGGCAGCTGGAGTATGCAAGCGTAATCGAAAGTTTGATGTATGCTACTAATGCCACAAGGCCTGACATAGCTTTTGCCGTAGGAATACTGAGTCGTTTTACGAGCAACCCAGGTGCTGAACACTGGAAAGCTGTGAAACGGGTTATGAGATATCTCAAGAAGACTCAGACATATGCACTGTACTACAGCGGAGATCCGCCGGTAGTAGAAGGCTTCAGTGATGCCAGCTGGTGCTCAGAGGTGGAGAGCAAGAGGTCCACAGGTAGATTCATTTTCACAATAGGTGGAGCTGCTATATCGTGGAAGTCGAAGAAGCAGACTATGCTCTCGCGGTCATCCATGGAATCTGAGTTCTTTGCACTTGATACCGCAGCCGGGGAAGCAGAATGGCTTCGGGAGCTCATGTATGATCTTCCAATGGTTGGAGCGCAAATACCAGCGATACCGATATACTGTGACAACCAGGCGACTGCGACGGTGGCATCAAATGACCTCTTCAATGGGAAGAAGAGGACTGTGCGGTTGAAGCACAGGACAGTACACGAACTTATCAAGAGAGGTGTTATTGCAGTTATTGATGTTCGGAGTCAGGAGAACCTGGCGGATCCGTTCACCAAGGGCCTCAAGCGCCAGCTGGTCGATGACACAGCTTATAAAATGGGCTTGAAGGCATTCTGATATTGTATTATTGTATTCCTACCATAAAGTTTTATGCTATTAGTTCAAAGATTTATCTACTAGGCATCTAGCTTTTGGTTCAAGGGAGGACCACTAATCGAAAGAATATCAGGAACGGTGGGTACATGTTCTATTGGGCATGGAGAGGTTACGGACCTATAACCACTGTTGTCTACTGTTGTTTTCTGCGAAAAATAGTTCCTGTGGAAAGTTTGGCTTAATTGCCTTAATGAGTTCTCAGGCAGAGTGAATGCCTGGTATGCTTTACAGGAGGCACGGTAGAGCAGCACTACAAGGAGTAAAACTCCATGCTACAGTGGGGTGACTCCATAATGAGGTTCCTATATGTGGGGTGCTGCTCAGTAATAGGATAAAGCCTCGGCTTTGTAGGCCAAGTCACAGCGGCGTAGCACCGCAAATAGGCAGTTAGCCTAATGTTGTATGTTAAAAAATAAAGAGGGGTGTAGTCAGCACTACAAAGAGTAGGAGTTCCTCATGTTACAGTGGCATGACACCACGATGAAGTACCCGGTTAGGGATAAAGCCTCGGCCTTGCAAGCCATGTCGTTGCGGCATAACACCGCAAGGGAGCCTAAGGCTTCATGCTGGGTAGTTTGGCACTACAAAGAGGCGGTTGCCTCATGCTACAGTAGTATGACACTACGATGAGGTTTCCGGTACGGGGTAAGGCCTCGGCTTTAAGCCATGTCATGGTGGCGTAGCACCGCAAGGGAAGCGCAAAGCGCTTCATGCCATGTCTCTTTATAATGAACTCACCTATAGTGTATGGACAAAGAGATATCAGGCCGTCTCTTGAGGGTAAACTTGTAGACGCCCAAAATTATACACTGAAACCAGGCTGGCACAGGGCCTTTAATGTGTAGCCAGAAGCACATGTAACTACATTATATGAGTGGAACGAATTTCAGCTGTGATGCAGAATTCAAGGCTTAGTCCATTCTTGTATTATAGTTTGATTTTTGATCCATGCAGGAAGATTCAAGTCGTCAGCGACATCTCTCCTAATGCATGATGGACAGTTACTGTGGGGAACACTTATACCCATATATAGAGATATGTGGGGGATTGTTGGAGTTTTGGCCTTTCCTTTAGAAACTTTAGTCCCACATCGGATAGGCCAAAGAGTTTGTATCTCTATATATTAGCTTTGCTATTATTGGAGATGCACATGTGGTGTGGAGGTGCATATGGACTTGCCATGTAGGGTTATTTTTCTAATGGGAAAAAGGCTATAATCAACAATAAAAGCATTCATGCTTTTTGCTCTTTGGGAAATTTATTTCCATAGGAGCTAAGCCCCGTAGGGGCTTAGCGACTCGGACTCGGACTCGGGCTCATGGGCTCATGAGGCATAATGTGGCATTTTGTTGGCACACTTTGCACTTAGCATGTCAGCATCGTCGCTAGGCGCATAGTGCGCTTTAGTTGCGCTCGTTGCGCGAGCCATTTGCGCAGCCACGTTGCGCAAGCCCAGCTGCGCATGCCCAGGTGCGCAAGCCCAGTTGTGCTGCCCAGGTGCGCGCCCAGGTTGCGCTCAGGTTGCGCTTGGGTGCGCTGGGTTGTGCTGGGTTGCGCAGGGTTGCACTGGGTTGCGCAGGGTTGTGCTGGGTTGCGCTGGTTGTGCTGGTTGTACAGTGTGCGCAGTGTGCACAGTGCGTGTAGTGCACGCAGTACGCACAGTACGTGCAGTGCGCGCAGTGGGTGCAGTTCAGTGCGCACTCTGTCGCGCAAAGTGCAAGGAGCGTTGGGTGTGCGCAGTTGGCAGCAGAACGTGCGTTTGCATGTTCTGGGCGGTTGCTACATGTTCGGGGTAGTTATTACCACGTCCCTAACTTTGTGGCAACCGACCAGTTGCTGCAGAGCCTATATAAGGCATCCTCTCTCTCAAGGCTCATTACAGAAGAAAAAGAGAAGCCACCACAGAAAGTTTACGAAGTGTTTTTTAACACAAGTAAACAGAGATTTCAGACGTGTTCTTTAACACAGTTCTGATCTTCCAGTAGCATTCGAGAGAGAGAGGAAAGGCGTCGCGCCAGCGTTGCTTTTGCACGGGAGTTCGTGTCCATTCGAGGAATCAGAAGAGCAGGAGTATTCCAAGTTCTCCGATGAACTTGCTGGTTCCTGGAAGCTGTTCGCGTAGGGCGAATAAAGATTTGAGCAACGGTGATCATTCACCCCAGCAGGAGTTCTTCCATCTTTCTCCAGTCACCTTCTTCGTTGCTGCCAGTAACTCTGATTGTATCTTCTTTTTAGAAGTACTACGATCTGATTACTGTGATTACGAAATCTTTTTAGATTCTCGTAATATTATAACGATATCTTTTTAGATCTTCGTTATACTTGCGCAACCTTCCTAGAAGTGTTGCGTTGGAACATTGTTTTTATAATTGTTTCATATTCTCAGTTTTCCATCAAAAAATTATGCCCCGACAATAACAGGAAGAAGAAGAGAATGGATGGAAAATTCAGCATGGCTTCGCCATTGATGGCAAGTGACGAAGAAGGAAGGGGTCAGGGCCTATTTATAGATGGAGGAGGGGCGGTTAGGCGGTTACGGCGGTTATGGTCGGACGGTGGAGATCATTCGAGAGGAGGCAGTAGAAACGGAGGATTGGGATGAATGCGGAGCTTGAGAAGCTTCTGGACTCATCGACGCCTATGCGTGAGCGGTTGAACGCTCGACCATCGTCGGAGACGAAGCTGCATCTACTGGCGCCGATCCAATCGAAGTGGAAAGAAGAAGGAGGTTTAGATTTGAGAATTATTTTAAGAAGAAGATTAAATGAGTTGGTTGGGTCTTTAGGAAATATAGATAGAGAAAATGTTAACTATAGGTCTTGGGAGAAGGCTGGTGGTCTTAGTAGGTTTGGCTACTAAAATATGAGGTTTAACAAAAATGGATTGGGGTTGGCCCAACAGACAATAAATTGTGGTATCAAGGCTATGGTTAAAATATGCAATGCATATATAAATGTAATAGATTAATAATATCTAATAGAAGGTCATAATAGTTAAATTGGCTAACTCATTCAAATATTCTAAGAAAATAATACCTGAAAAATATATAAAAATCATGATAGAAAATAATAAATTTATAGCTAGGAAAGGTGGAGTTACATCCACTGCCAACCCACTGCCGTCCCCCTCTCCCCCCGACCTCTCCCCCCGCTGCTGCTCTGCCACTGCCATCCACGTCGCGCGCCGCCGCTGTTCTGTGTGGGAGGCACCCTAGGGCAGCGGGAGCAGGGGCACGGGGGTAGGGGACGGCGTCGTGGGCGGCAGCAGCAGTTGACAGCAAGGTTGGGAGGGGACGCCGTGGACGGCAGGGGCAGCGGGGGCGGGGAGGGGGGACGCGTGGGGCAACGAGGGCGGGGGACGGTGTCGTGGGCGGCGACAAGAGGACGGGTTGCTGGTGGTGTGATGGTGGTAGTGGTGGTGGTGACGATGGTGGTGATGGTGATGGTGGTGGAGATGATGGTGGTGATGGTGGTGGTGGTGATGGCAGAGGGCCGGAGGGGGGGAAGAGGTGAACGGCAGTGGTAGGGCAGCGGCGATGAGCGACGGCAGCAGCTGGCAACGACAAAGTGGGGGATGGCCGGAGTTGACGCGGGAAAGAAGACAACATATCGAAGGGTACTGTTGTCCAAAAAGTTGGGTCAACCCAGTTGACTGTCCACTTCGGATGGAATCCATCAAAAGTGGGAGGTAAATTACATTAGTGTAAAGCACTGGGGTGTACCTTAAATTTATGTAAATAAAGTAGGGTGCCACTCAACCTCTAGAAAAGTCTTCCATAATATAATAAAAAAATTTGAGTCATACCCCACTTTATTGGTCATATTTCAAGGTGCACCTCAGTGCTTTACCATAATGTAGGTCACCCCTACGTTTCACGAATTTTGTCCAATATTGACGGTCAACTGGATTGACCTATTTTTTGGACCAAATTATCCCCATTTCTTCCCAGTAGCCCCATGCCGCCCCCACGTGCTCGCCCCCTTCCCCCGTCTCGCTCAGCCCTCTACCATCACCCCCATCATCACCATTACGACCATCACCTTCACCACTACCACCACCACCACCATCACCACCACCACCATCTTCACCAACACCAACACCACCACCACTTTCACCATCTATCATGTCCCAGTCCCAAAATACGCGGGACCGAGCCACGTGACATCGGCCAGTTACGTTTCTACTAGACTCTAGTCCGACTAGAATACATATAAGTTGTTCCAAATGGTATAACTAACACTACATCAACTTTATATCTCAATCCATATAACAAAAATATAAGAAAGGAAAAATATGAATACTAGTCTGCAGCCCAATAATCATACTTGTCTGAATAGACTCGAAAAGAATAGTATGAGTCTATAAATACTAGGCTACTAAGTAGATACAAATAATAGTAAATGAAACATATAACTCTGAAAGATTGAATACCTGTAATGAATAAATACCATCAACAATCCAGCAAGGAGCTCTATAGGAAGAAGCTCTACAAAACCTACTCAGCCAACTTGGAAGGAAACTAAATACTCAGTGGGATGTAATAAGATACATAATATACATGCCGCTATGAAGTATAGTAAATATCATGTGTAGGTAGTAACATGTGATCCAGGAAATAGACATGTGATCAAGGGGACAGACAAGTGAGCAGGATAATACACAAGTGATCTAGTAACACTACTACTAACCAGACTATCTAGTCTGTGTGGAATGCACTTGAGGACTCCATTCGTATGCATGAGCTGTCACAGTGTAATATGGAACTCTGGTAAGCAAACTCCGGTAACTATGATAAATTTGCAGTTCCGGTAAGAAAACTGTAGTAACTATGAATATTCGAAGCTCTGGGTAAGAGGCAACGGTAACAATATGGAAAAGGAGCTCATACGCCTAGTGACTGCCCTTCCCGCCAAATGATACTATTCATGTCGCATCCATGATACGTCCATCCCGACTCTAATAAATGACAAGTCCACAAATCTGGTCGATCATGTACGCATGACGTAGTCATGAAGTAAATGTTCAGAGGTCATAATCGAGTCACTTATATGCCATGCAGTGTAAATCCATGAATCATGTCTATGTGTCAGCAGGTGTAATCATGACAGTGTACTAATAATGAAGAGGTAAAACATGTACAGTATATCCAGTGCGAACAATTGATAAGGAATATAAGCATATAGACACAGCAAATCAAGTTGTCAAGATATACTTGCCTGATGTTGTCCAATCTGTGCTGAGACTGCAGTACCAAGATCTAACCCACTATCCATGAGCCAATAAACCATATTCCATGTAAACTCTATCAACCCAAATCATAAACAAATATATATATATCACACTCTAAGATACACATATGATTTTAACTCCCACCTAGAGAGCTTTGGTCGTTCTAGTCACATATTATCTCATGTTATCCAAGTCACTTGTAATTATATCGCCTAGAACTATGTCACACTAGTCTCTATAATATTTATTGCTAATAATATGAATTGCAAGTTGTAGATTACTGAAATATCAAGTTTGTACCTCATTATTCGTACAACAAAATCTACGACACGTAAATCGAGACAAGATGATCAACCGTAAGGTTAACAATCTTATCCTGGCGATCCACATGGTCACCTTGTCAATTTTAACATTGTTAGCTCTCTGAAATTGACTGATCTCAGTTTCGATGCACGAGCTCTGAAATACGAACATAAATACGAATTAATTATAATTAACGGTGATACATAAAAGAAAATCTACAGACGACGTCAAATGATGAAACAAATATCACTAACATGTCTAGAATGGTCAAATTAGCTAAAATAGCCTATCCATAAGTCTAATTTAGAAACAGGGGCAAAACAGTAATTTTGGGTCAAAATGATATCCGCCGTTGGACCCACTTTGTACCGAAAAAGTACCAAAATAAAATTCCTCTAAACCAGAAAACTATATGTCCATGAGTCCAAAATAATGATATAAACCCAAAGGTATATCCAAAATTGGATTCCGATGAGTCGATCTCAAAATGACCTGTTGACCTGGACTTTGGGACCTAGTTTGCACGAAAATGCGTGCCGGGATCATGTTGCTCCACACTTAGTAAATTATACATGACTTTTAACCAGAACGACCCCACGAGTCCACTGGTGGCATCAAAACTGGAATCTGGAATTCTGATTTCAAAATTAGAATTTTATAAGTTAAAAATTACGATTTCGAGAGGCCAACTTTGGCGTCGATTTCAACCAACCAAACGACATCCTATGAAGCTGGAATTTTTATGATATGAAGGTGGTTATACTTGCTGTGCATAAGAACTGGTGGTACATCAAATGGAGCTATGACGATGGAGAAACAAATCCATGAAATTGGCTCCACAAAACTGTCTAAAATAAACATAATTATTCGCCCGATTCTGCGGCCATTTATGATATAGTAAACAATATAATTAATGGCTAAAAATTTAGGTGGAGGTAGAAAAATATACATAGATTGCTACTAAAAAAGAGTTCGAAGATCCAACGATCAAATTTCTCAAAAAATGTGCACGAAGTCGCTTTCCCGAAGCACAAATTTGAACTTTTGAAAACGTGTGTCACGACGGGATATTGACCGAAACGTACGAATTGCCCATGCCATGCATCGGAATGGACAGAGACAGATGGGGGTGGTTCTTCAGAGGTTTGCCCGTGGTTGTGGGGGTCGTCAGCAGTTGACGACGGTGTGGCAGCTGCTGCTAACGTCACTGCTGTATGGTTGTATGCGCATGTTGCTGTGAACGCCATTGAACGTCCTGGTTGCGCATGATGGTGGAGACCTGGTGGCACCGAAGGCCGCAGGGTGGGTCGTACGGCCATGGCGGTGATGGTGCTGTTGCTCGTGGGGCTAACAGCCACGGTGACAACAGCCTAGCCAAAGGGGAAGTGAGGTCGTGGTGATGTCGCACGATCAATACGTGGGGCTGCACACGGCTCGTGTGGCAGTACGACGGCTGGGGAACGATGGCGGAGGTGGGTCACGCAGCCAGGTTGTTCAAGAAGTTGCAATAGTAGCAAACGTAGGAGTAGGGAATGGCGACTACTGCCATGTAAGAAGTGGAAGAAGATGAAAGAGTAAGGAGAAGAAAAAAAAAATAAAAATGATGGAAGGATGGGTGCGTACTTGGGACCTGCAGGTTGGCGACTAGTTTATGGTTGTAACAATACAACCAATTCTATATATAGGAGAAGGGGAAATGTGGGGATAGCTTGGGCTTAGCCTTTGATGTGAGTTCATAGAACTAGCCTAAACAGTTGTAAACTATTTGCATACCAATACTGTAGAAGCATAGAAATTTCAGCAAATGAGAACATATGCGCCCAAGACAATGAGGACATATGCGCCCAAGTCATCCTGTGAAGCTCTATGCGCCCAAGTCATCCTGTGAAGCTCTATACGCCCAAGCCACCCTGTGAAGCTCTATGCGCCCAAGCCACCCTGTGAAGCTCTATGCTCCCAAGCCACCCTGTAAAGGAGAGCGCATAGCCTGAAACATGTCTATGCACCCAAGCCTGACTCGGTCAAAGCCACGATCAAAACGTACACCGAAGTGCACGGCCACGTCAGTCTCCACGAGCATTCATGCACCGAAGCATGCGGCCACGTCAACACCACGACCAACCCACGATCTCACAGCCTGCATGCGCCTATACCCTATGCACCCAAGTCAGGACTATGCACCGACATGAAAACTAGTGTGTTTTCCTTATGTGGGCACATAACATCATTCCAGCTCAGAAACTACTATAAAAGGGGTCTCATCCCTCTTCAAAAGACGGAACAGAGAGCATTTTCAAGAGCCAAATTGCTGCACTTCTTGCCATGAGCCAAGAGTTAGCAATTTTCTTACGTTTTCTCCTACTTTTGTAATCGGAGTGTCAACGGAGTAAAGGAGCAACTGTCGCTCGATCTCCATCGTTCCATTCCCCAGAATTCTTTTTTGTACTCGGGGATCCTCAGTGGAGGATCTCTCAGGCGCACTCGATTTGTGGTGCCTTACGCCAATAAATAAAAGACAGCATTTCTTCTTCTTTTTGTGTGTGTCTACAAAAATGGCAACTCTGCTGGGGACTACCTTTTCCTCTGACGAGAAGGTGGTAACGCAATCCGATACCAACAAAGTGGGGAGCACTCAGAAGATGCTGATCGTAAAGTTCGATCAGCAGGCGTTCGGAGAGATGCCCTCGAGGGATGGCTCTACTCTCTCAAAATTAGCGAAGCCAAACAAGTCTCGCAAGACTTGGCTTCCGAAGGCTCGCTGTTCATATCCTGCTAGTATCATAGTAGATATGCAACTGGAGGACTCTATCACATGGTGCATGACTCTGCTACAGAAGATCCCCAAATGGAGAAGGCTCATACCATTCCGGGCTCTACTAGCCCAGTGACTTCTTTCCTGCATAACCAACAACAGAGTGTTCGACACTCGAGACTTGGCAAAGAAAAGCACTACGATGCCAAGAATCAGGGTGTTCGACACTCTGGGCAAACCCAGCGAGGTTCACAAACGAAGGAGACAAAACTGGGAGAAAACAATGCTGCTCCACCAAGCATACGCCCAAAGCCATTCGCCCACGGGGATGTTTGGGTGCATAACCCCAATCAGAATGCTTTTGTTTTCGACAGATTGGGCATCCAGGGTCATGCGCCCAAGGCTATGCGCCCAGGCTCACTTGATCCATACTATGCACCCACATCAAGGAGGCTCAGACATGCTGCCAAGAAGTATGCGTCCAAGGCCAGTCTCCAAGGCCTATGCACCCACAGCAAAAAGATAGGCCCCAACGCGTATAGCACGGAACTTTCTTCATGGACATAATAGAACTTAGGTGTGGGGGTTGCCCCTGCACATGAACTAAGTCTGGATGTGCCAACTCTCTTTACGAACCCGCATGCAAAGCTCGACGATGCATGCAACATGGGTTGTAAGGCAAAAATCCCTTTCGTTGACTTGCGCAAAATGATAAATCATAAGCGTAAAGCGAGGGAGGACATAAAAATTCATAGTGCACATCCGTGCACCAGTATTTTTATCAACTGTTGCTGCTCCAAAGCAATAAGAGTACCTCAGAAAAAGTTCGTATTTCGATGACTGCATTTCTCTGACGATGAAAAGCTGCTGTGTGTCTCATCCAACATGGCTTCATGGGGTCCCCCTTACGGAAGCCCCAATCAAAGATGGTGGACCACAAATCCAACTTTCTTTCTCAGTTCTACGAGAAGAAGAAGACGAAGTCTACCAACGGATGGCCAGTAGGCTGTCACATCTGAAGGAGTCTATATGGGTACTCGGTCGAAGGCAAGATCCCGTATAGATGATGAACTCCCAAGCTGGGGGTAGTATTCCCTCAGAGTCTGAAGCAAATGACCTTCATACTAGGGGTAGCCTTCCAGAGGACGACGATCCCTTCGAGTCTGATGGCGACTATCTGCCTCCCCTACCTGAAGTTGAGGGACTTGTCCACTCAGAGACAGACAGTATCAGCACCAGTTGTACTATTTCCTCTATTCATCCTCGTATGTTATCTACATAGATGGCAGACGGAGAAAGACCTGAAGAATCCAGTGATCAGACCAGCAAATGACTAGAGGGTCTTGAAACGGCATTCGCCAAGATCACTGATATGCTTACTAGTGTAATGGCGGTCCAAGCTGCTACGGCTGTTCCTCCACCTCAACAAAATGTCTCAGCTCACGCTAGTCCGGCTCATAGCAACAACCTGCCTTCGCTACAAAAGGAGTATCATTCCGTTGTACCTCCTATAAATCTTACAAATGCTGGGGGTGGTCCTTCGCCAACGATGCCTGACAACCGTTCAGCAGCCGTTTTCCAACACCTGCTCAATCAATAGGATGCGATTGATTACCTGGTCGCCCGTCTCGACACCATCTCATACAAAGACGAGCTTTAGAAGATAGAGATATCTCAACCTTTTCCCCCTGAGTGGGAGAATGCTACTTGCCCTCCTAACTACATGCCGCTGACGCTGAATTCATTTGACGGGTTGACTTCTCTTTGTCAACACATGACATACTTCAACACGCAGACTCTGTACTTACCCAGGGATGATCTGTTCTTGTCAAAGCTGTTTATTAGCACCTTGCAGGGGGTAGCTTTCGAATGGTTCTGCAGTCTGCCCGACGTTGTATTAATTCGTTTAAAGACTTGGAGAGGTTGTTCTTCAACAGGTTTTACGAGAGTGGCATGCATGTTAGTATGTCCACCCTCATCGAGACCAAGCAAATGAGGACTGAGTCTGTCATCGCCTTCATCGAACGCTTCAGGCGGCTAAAACTGAAGATTCCCTTCGGCATACCAGACTCAGAACTTATGGATACTTGTCGACATAACCTCCTTCTTACGATAAAGTTTTGTCTGGGTATACATAAGTATGATACATGGCCTGCTTTCATTGGGGCCACTAATGTTGCTGAAAACGACGTTCCTAATCTGGAACTACTAGGGTTAAAAACACCCAAATCCGAAGACAAGAGCAAGCATCCTCAAACTATCCCTGTCCGTGGGGGTAAAGAGAAAGAAGTCCTGAAGGTCGACACATCCAAAGGAGCTTCCAATTCTCAGGGCGCCTTCGATAAGACTAAGGAGACCTTCTCCTTTGACTAAAACGATGTCATTACCATCTTTCACACATTAACGAAGGGTAATAAACTGACACTGCCTCCACCACGATGTCCTGCAGAAGCGAACCAACTCAACGATCCCAAGTACTGTCTCTATCATCAGTACGTACATCATTCCACCAAAGACTGCATCGTCCTGAAGAAAAAGATACAACAGCTCATCGACAGCCAAGTGATCAACCTCGAAGCTGAAGACAAGGTCGTATCTTCTAACATGATCTCTCGTCAGTTTGGTGACTTTCCTCCCACAGAAGTCCCAAACGGCGTGGTCCCGATCCCCAAGGCGATAATGGAAGTCGTCAACCTACCTCCAGCTCGCAACTCAATCTTGGTGCCACTCACAACTGAACGTGGTGAGATCATGTGGGTCCATTCGGACCTTGTGCAAAAGATAACATAGGGGGTGGTCTCTCCCAAAGCAAAAAGGGGCAAAAAATACAAGCCATGCCATATGGTGTCTTCTTCCATCTACGAGGTTCTATCTGGCGAGACACGATCGGGGAAGACTTATCTTCGGACATACGATCCCGCACAAGAAGAAATGATACCTTCTCAAGCTCTTGCTACCCCTACAAGCTCAGAAGCCGGCCCGTCTAAGCCTACAATGACGGATAAAGCCAAGCAGAAGGAGACACGGTTTGATAAGTCTCTGAAGGCGCCAGCTCCAGAAGGTATGGATCAGCCCTACAACTTTGACATACTGGCACAGCTAGCCAACACACCTGCCAGGTTGTCTCTGTTTGATCTGTTACGACTCTCCAAAGAAATACGGAAGGACTTCAGTGAGTCATTACTACATACCGACTCTTATCTTGCTGAAGTCAAAGCCCCCGCTGAAGACCCTGTTTCCTGTCCTCACTGTCATAGTACTATAGAAGTGGTGCCTAACATTACCTTTTTACAGGAGGACATGCAACACAAAAATAATTATCATGATAGACCCCTGTACTATACAGGATATATCGGGGCGATCAAGGTGGACCACATGCACATCGATCCAGGATCCCCCCTCAACATCATTCCTAGAAGTTTGCTTTAAATTCTGGGAATCCCTTTGCACAAGCTATCTGCAACCAACACAACTATCATGGCTTTCAACGCTGGTCGAAGCTACCTGCTGGACAAGATCCGTCTCAAGTGCCAGATCGGTGATCTCCAAAAGGAGGTTTTCTGCTATGTGATCGATGCCAATGTATCCTACAACATCTTGTTAGGACGTCCATGGGTACACAAGAACATGATCGTTCCTTCCACACTTTACCAGTGCTTCAAGTACGTCAACAGCGACGGTGTCGTAAAGACGGAGTTTGCTGATGTCGATCCTTTTAAGGGCATTGAAGCCTGCTATGGAGATTCAGTACTTTACCAATCTCAGCCCCCCAAGGATGACGGCAACGAAGCTGACAATAAAGCTGAAGCAAGTTCATCCTCCAATAATGGTCCTCTGATCATCCGAATCAATGGACGTACTACTCTAAAAAGTACTCCGAAGCCTCTCACAATCTGGATGAAAAAGAAGAACCCTGACAAGATCAAACCATTGACCATCACTCTCAGCAAGACACCCCAGGAGGAACCTACTGATGTCCGTCCTTCCAATCTCGAAGAATTACCTTACATGGTAAACTTGGCCAAGACTATGGCTCCTTTTCTAGATGATGATCCTCTCAATGAGTATATCAATACTTATAATAATGTACCTTCAGCAGATGATGTTATCCCTGAAGAAGAACTTACATATTTTCTAAGTAAAGATTTATCTTTGAATTACTTCGATGTCTATCGATCTGTAAACCACTACATAGATACGATATAACCTCTAGATCACGGCATAGGACCACACCTCTGTATGCTGGTCACGACGCCTCACCCTACATCATCGTTCTAGCCAGAAAGAAGGATGAAGAACTAATCATCTTCGGTCGTATAATTGGCGAGAGAAAGTTCGTTCTAGACTCTACTTCTTCTAAGCACAACACGGAAGCTGACTATGACTCTGGGAAAATGTAACTTTTTTGATATAGTTGGAAGGCCAAGAATATCATCCAGAACATGGGATTTGACATCAAAAGTGACCAGGGGGTAAATTACGGCCGGGGACGACGATTGCCAATACGACACTTTGCTCCTCCCGGCAAACCTGAGAACTACTATCAACGAAACGGTGTTGGTTTGGGTTATGTCACTCCTCCAACAACTCCCGTGAGATCAGATGATGAAGCATATCGTTGTTTTCATTCTTCTGATTCCTCCCTCTGGGACTCAGACTCCAGCATTGGCGACATATTCAATACAACTCTATCCGTCAACATGGTTTTCGTTGACCAAATTGTGGTCGATATCCAATCGATCGAGCTTGAACAATAGGCTCAAAAGATAGACACTAGGTGGGAGCTGTGCCTCGAACAACGTGAACTACCTACCGAAGACGAAGTCATCCAAGTCAACTTAGGAGATGAATCATCTTTTAAACCAATCTTCATCAGCAAAAGTCTACCTGGCGATGAACGCCAATCTCTTATACAGCTTATAAGAGAATACATCGACGTCTTTGTATGGAGCTATGAAGACATGCTAGGCTTGGACCCTAAAGTCGCCAAATACTGCCTGAATATTTCGTCTAAAGCTAAGCCAGTGAAGCAGCAACAACGACGATTTCGACCAGATGTCATGGAGGCCATCGAGAATGAAGTCAAGAAGCTTATTGCCAGTAGATTCATTCACGAAGAACAACACCCTGACTGGGTTGCCAATATCGTTCCAGTCATGAAAAAGAACGGTAAAGTTCGAGTCTGTATCGATTACCGTAATTTGAACTCTGTATGCCCAAAGGACGTATTCCCTCTACCGATCACCGACGTAATGATCAACAATACTTGCGGCTTCGAGCGGATGTCCTTCATGGATGGGTTCTCAGGCTACAACCGGATCAAAATGTTCTCCGATGATGAGAAGCACACATCTTTTCAAACACTATTGGGGGTATACTGCTATACGGTGATGCCCTTTGGATTGAAGAATGCAGGGGCAACATACCAGCGAGCTATAAACATAATTTTTCGTGATCATTTACGCAAAATAGTTGAGTTCTACATAGACGATATCGTAGTTAAAAGTCGTCTCAAGGGCAACCACCTCCAAGACATGAGAACAGTATTCGAATTAATGCGTGCACACCAACTCAAGATGAATCCAACCAAGTCTTTTCTGGGAGTCTCCAACGGCAAGTTCCTTGGTTTCGTCAGCACTTCAAAGGGTATACATCTTGACCCAGAGAAAGTGAAGGCTATCCTCGATATACATCATCCAAGAAACCTCAAAGAGCTATACGGACTGCAAGGAAGGCTAGCCTACATCAGACGATTCATTTTGAACCTTTATGGAAGGTGTCAACCATTCACTCAGCTCATGAAGAAAGGCGTATCTTTCGTCTGGACTGAACAATGTCAATGCATATTTGACGACATTAAGAAGTACCTTACAAGCCCTCCCGTATTGGTAGCTCCAATAATGGGGAAGCCCTTTTTACTATATGTCCGTGCTATGGACCATTCACTTGGCGCCCTATTAGCTCAAAAGAATGAAGGCGGCCACGAACAGGCAATCTACTACCTCAACCGCACAATGGTGGGTGCCGAGCACAGATACACACCTGTGGAGAAGGAATGCCTTGCACTAGTATTTGCCATCCAGAAGACATGTCACTATGTGTCTGGGCAGACTATCCATATCATATCAAAATTCAATTCTCTCAGAATACTCATGACTAAACCGGGTTCTCTCAACTCCCGTTTAGCTATATGGGCGATGCTGTTGACTCCATATGATATATTGTTCGTCCCTCAGAAGGCAGTAAAAGGCCAAGCATTAGCTGATTTCTTAGCAGCTTATCCGGTGCCAAAATCTTCCAAACTCTACGACGAAATCCCCGATGAAGTAGTGGAGTCTAACATTGCAACTGAAGAAATCCCCATTTGGCGAATGTTCTTTGACGGTGCATTAAGAACATGACCTAAAGAAAATATTGTAGCCGTAGTAGGCGTCGTGCTCGTGTTACCGGATCATCTGGTTATATATCGTGCATATTCTCTCGTAGAACCATGCACCAACAACGTGGCCGAATATAATGCCCTATTAATCAGTCTGTAATTGGCTAAACAACTGGGAGTTGACTATCTAGAAGCTTACGGCAATTCTAAGCTAATAGTTAGTTAGATACGAGGGGATTATGAAGTTTGTCACGAAGATCTCATCCCCTATCACAGAGCAACAATCGAGTTGGCATCTACGTTCGCTGGATTCTTTATCGAGCACGTGCCTCGGCTACAGAATATAGAAGCAGATGCTCTAGCCGGTCTCTCTGTTTCCTTGATCGTCCCTACCAATACTCAGCAGTCGATCACAGTGTCTGGTCGAGAACAATTCTGTGTGAAAAATACCTTACATATTTATCATAGTTACACAACCGAAACAAACGTCGATGTTAAAGACTGGAGATTTCCTTTCATAGACTACGCTGTCTATGGAATCCTCCCCGAGGACCTGAAGGAAGCAGTGTCTATCCAAAGGCGATCCCTCAGATTTTACTATGACACAGTTACCGAGATGCTGTACCGACGCTCTTACGACGGGCTACTATTATGATATCTATCAGACACAGAAGCCAAACATGCACTCCGGGAGGCTCACGATAGAGTTTGTGGTGCACATCAACAAGGCCCCAAATTACAAGATCGCCTCAAACGAATGGGTTATTATTGGCCCACGATGATAGCAGATGCTGTTGAATATGCAAAAAAGTGTAGAGCCTGTCAGTTCTACGCCAATTTCATTCATCAACCTTCGGAGTTTCTACATCCGACGGTAGCATCCTGGCCTTTTGAAGCCTGGGGTATGGACATCATAGGACCAATCAGTCCGCCATCTTCCAGAGGACATCGGTTCATCCTAGCCATAATCGATTACTTCTTCAAATGTGCGGAAGCTATACCGCTCACCGAAGTGAAGACGTCAAACGTGATCAGTTTCATCAAACATCACATTGTCTACCACTTCGGCCTACCTCGCAGGATCATTTATGATAATGGTCCACAATTCGCAAGCCATACATTCTATCGGTTCTGCAATAGGAATCGAATACAGAACATAGCCTATACTGCCTACAATCCAGCGGCTAATGGGCTAGCAGAAGCCTTCAATTAAACCATCATAAAACTTCTCAAAAAGTGTGTGTCTTCAAACAAGCACGATTGGAATGAGAAGCTCGACGAATGTATATGGGCCTATCGTACAACAGCCCGGACTCCAACAGGCAGTACGCCATTCTTTCTGGTTTATAGAAGCGAAGCAGTTCTTCGCCTAGAAATCTAGATTCTTTTTCTTCGAGTAGCCTTAGCCAGCGAGTTGACTACCGAAGAAAGCTACCGTCTGTGACTCCAGGAGCTCGTAGCGTTAGACAAAAAATGTTGGTTGGCCCAGCAGCGCATTGAGCTATACCAAGCATGCCTTTCCAGAGCCTTCAACAAAAATATGAAGGAAAGAATCTTCCAAGTCGGTGATCTAGTCTTAGCAGTGAGAAGACCAAAGGTCATGATACATAAAACGAATGAAATTTTTTAGCCTAAATGGGAAGGTCCTATCATCATAGAATCAGTATATTCTAATGGTACGTACCGATTAACCAAGCCTGATGGTGACTTGGTCATGATGCCTATCAATAGCAAGTTCCTAAAAAAATACTATGTGTAACCTTTCTTACATAATGTTCATATATGTTCAGTCATGTAAATGTACAGTGCGATGTTTATGTGATTCAAAAATTATCTAACTATTATCCGTATTTCAAGAGTCTTGAATACGTCTTGGATAATAGGTCCTCTCAAATATTTCCCCAGTAGAATCATTCCCGTTTTTGACACCGTCCAAACTCGGTTTGACGAAAATAAGTCACGTCCCTATTACCTCTGAATTGTTTTCCGATAATTATTTCCTCTGTGGAATCATTCCCATTTTTGACTCCGTCCAAACTTGGTTTGACGAAAATAAGTCACGTCCCTATTACCTCTGAAGTATTTTTCGATAATTATTTCTCCAGTGGAATGATTAAGAAATGTTTTGCCATGTCCATATAACCTCTGCAACAAAGCATTCATCAATGATAATCACGTCCATACTACCTCTGAATTATCTACTCCTACCTAACGTTATATATATTTTCACGTCCATATTACCTCTAGTCAGATATAGAACATCCTCTGCTCTTACGTCCATATTACCTCTACTAGCAGCTTCGTACAACTTATTATCTATATTCAAAAAAAAAACTTGAATATAAAACGGATAATAGGTCCACATCAAAATTCCCCAGCGGAATACCCACAAGAAATATCCTTGCTACGTCCACATTACCTATAGTTTCGATATTTCACAAAATCACATTCACTTTGAAAAGATTCTTTATTCTTTACTTGAACGTCTATCAAGAGACAGAAAAAAGATACAAGAGCCGTGACGGCTGGAAGAAAAAAAAGTTACAAAGAATCTAAGGAATACATAGGCGATTGATGTTGTCCCTTAGAGACATGATTTCATCTTCAGACTTCGCGGCAGCTCGACGGTGCGCCTCTTCTTGACGAGCAGCTTCATCCTCGAAAAGGATCAGACTTAGATGCTTTTCCTCCAACTTCGCCAACTGTTCTTCTAAATGGGCAGAAGTGGTGGCAGTCATGGCAGCCTGAGCTAAGTAATCCTCATGTTCAGATATTGCCGCCCTCAAGTCGGCTTCCAGTTGAGCGATCTCGTTCTAGATCTGCGCAATGTAATTATACTTCTCGGTGATCTGTACAGCCAGTTTGTTCTTCGAAGCGGCACGCGCCTCACTTACAGCGTTGAACTGACCATACAGGTCAGCCAATTTGTCGATCTTTCGAACGAGGGCATCCTTTCTCGCCTGGAAAGTAGCCTTATCTTCCGCAAGAGCCGTGATCAGAGCCTCATCTTCTGTACAGAACAGCGACGTCGAGCTCCGCTGTTTGGCATCTCGGAACCTGGCCACCTGACCCTCCAGGTCATTCAGAACTTTCCTCAGAGTATTGGCCCGCTCTTCATAACCGGCAATGCTCTCGAGGGCTGCCACTTGGCATTCGGCAACAGCTTTCACAGGGCCATAGGTAACATTCCGATTCAGGACTCCAGGAAGCTTTACTTTTAGCATAGAGTAGAAAGCTTTGACAACTTCTTGGGCCATCTCGTCATCTTCAGTAGAGGTCGTTGGAGAGGAAGCTTAGAGAGTTTCTTCCGCTCCAGGAAAGGATACCTGACAAGAAGTCGAACCTGACAAGAAAATCCATTCCACCAAAAACTACTCCTGATAATCATGTGTCACGTCTACATTACCTCTGATACCGATAGTCTTCCGACTTGACACCTGTACCCAACCCGGGATAAAAGATACGGTATCAAGACCACAAAACCTATCACGTCCATATTACCTCTGTTGGGTTTTGTTTTAAATCTATTTGGCCGCATTCCCAGATGCACAAAGGGGTAATAGGTCCAAACAAAAAAGGGGGGGTCCTCCAGCGGGATATCCTTTACACAAATGCTGTATTAGGCCTCCTAATACAAGTACCACAAATATCGCCAAGCTCCGGGACAAACATGTTTACTGCAAGGACATAAGAGAAATTCAGACTCAGAAATCCACAGGAAAAACTAAGTGTTGAAGGGCTCTTATGCGCCCAAAGGACTATACGCCCAAAGGGCTATGCGTCCAAAGGACTATGCGCCCAAGACAAACAGGTGGGCACATAACGTATAGCAGTACGTGGGCACATAACATGCCACAGCATATGGGCACACAACATGGCAACATATGGATGCATAGCACACCACAGTGTTGGCACATGACTTCTGTGGGCGCATAATGATGCTCACAGAAGTATGTTGACATAGCCGCATGCGTCCAGGCAAAAAAAAGTTCGAGCGTCATAAATTAACGATCGAGACTTCATTTTTGAGGCGTGGCGTCACCCAGAATCGGGTCCTGGACTGGTGAGGATGCTGCCGCAGGAGGAGAGCCACTCGGTGCAGCCCCCTTGCCCTTCGCAGATCTCTTAGCGACCTTGTGAGACATGGTTCTTAAAGAAAAAAGATGAAGAGTCTTTTTGAAAGTTCTAGAAGAAGAGAATAATGAACTTTCTCTCTCCTTTAGAGCCTATTTATAGGCATAGGCCACTTCCTATGCACCTACTATTTTCTATGCACATATGCGCCCGTTATGCACTATGCGCCCACCATAGCCTATGCGCCCACGTGAAGATCCAGCCTCTTGCGTACTATGCGACTCCCACTTGCTAACGTGGACGACGTATGAAGGATGGACCTCTTCAAATTCTACCCTGATGAATCTGTCAGTTCAGATTTTCGAGGAAGATCTCAACAGTCGTCTCTCTAACAGGCTGGCCAAATGCTATGCGCCCAAAGAGAGGGCCATACTATGCTCCCACTGCATCATAAGAAGACGGTCCATACTTCTTTCAAAGTATTTCGAACTCGTTCAAGTATCAAAAACTTTGAAGGGGGTCTTCTAGAAGCATGAAATTTTTAGCAAATGAGAACATATGCGCCCAAGCCAATGAGGACATATGCGCCCAAGTCATCCTGTGAAGCTCTATGCGCCCAAGCCACCCCGTGAAGCTCTATGCGCCCAAGCTACCCTGTGAAGGAGGGCACATAGCCTGAAACAGGGCTATGCGCCCAAGCCTGACTCGGTCAAAGCCATCATCAAAACGTGCACCGAAGCGCACGGCCACGTCAGTCTCCACGAGCTGTCGTACACCGAAGCATGCGGCCACGTCAACACCACGACCAACCCACGATCTCGTAGCATGCATGCGCCTACACCCTATGCGCCTAAGGCAGGACTCTGCGCCCATATGAAAACCAGTGTGTTTTTCTCACATGGGTGAATAACATCATTCCAGCTCAGAAACTAATATAAAAATGGGTCTCATCTCTCTTCAAAAGACAGAACGGAGAGCATTTTCAAGAGCCAAATTGCTGTACTTTTTGCCAGTAAGCCGAGAGTTAGCAATTTTCTTAGGTTTTCTCCCACTTTTGTAATCGGAGTGTCAACGGAGTAAAGGAGCAACTGTCGCTCGATCTCTATCGGCCCATTTCCTAGAATTCTTTTTTGTACGCGGGGATCCTCAGCGGAGGATCTCTCAGGCGTACTCGATTTGTGGTGCCTTGGGCCAATAAAGAAAAGACAGCGTTTTTTCTTCTTTTTGTGTGTGTGTCCACAAATACATAGGCTTATACAAATATATATATATTATATATATATATATATATATTTATATTTTATATATATATATATATATATATATATATATATATATATATATATTGGGTCCAAAATGCATATATGGTTGAAGGCCTATTCCAGCATCCTATATACACATATATTTATTTGTGTGAAAATAATATTAGTTGATAGTAATAAGGATGAATTTTGATAAAAAATAATTATTACAAATCATCCAATAAGAATTATAAAAACAACTTTAATCATATTACGAGATATGCTGCAACTTACTTGTTTCCATATATGCGCCATAGATATGGCTGTGTCACCCATCCCATAACTAATACACTAGTCATAAAATATGACTACAGTATCCATGTCATATCTCCTAGTCAACATGCGTATCAAAACTTATATATATATATATATATATATATTCTCAAATAAGAAGAGATTTATTGAAGTATCAGCCGCAAAATGCTGAAGCCTATACAAGTAAGCGCACCGGGCGCTGAACAAAAGCAAAACGAAAGCGAAAGGAAAAACCCGCCCCGAAGGGGCCTAGACCGTGGCTAGAGGAAAGCCTGCCAAAAGTGCTCCGAGGAGTGGGAGCAGCGATTCCGGGATTTGAGAATTTGCCGAAGGATTTCTCTAACCAGCTGAGGAGGGGTGAATTGATGCCCTTCATATCTGTGTTTGTTCCTATTCTTCCAAAGAACCCAAATACCAGCGGCCGCGACGATCTGAAGACCATAATTATCTCCCCAATGGGCCAGAAGATCGTTGAAGCCCACGGGAGGGAGTCTTCTCTGACATCGACGGTAGAGATCTTACCAGACCATGTTAGCGAGCTTGTCGAAGACTAGGATGTGCTCCACAGTTTTCGGATGGTGGAAGGTACAGCAGCAGCATTTGGATGTGAGGCTGAAACCGATAGTGGTGAGAGAATCGTCGGTCGGCAGCTTACTACGCTGCGCTCGCCAGATCAAGAAGGACAATTTGTGGGAGATACAGGATTGCCAAAAAGGCACGAGCAGGGGGGCCGGTGTGCTGCCCCTGCCCACTTCCCGTCTGGCGAAGGCCATCGTGAACGATCCTCCGCTAGTAGGGGACCACATCAATTTGTCAGGAGAGTCGTCGATCCGGATGTTCGCAGCTTCGATCCTGGCCGCTGCCTCTTTTCCGAGCCACTCTCAAATCCGCTCCTGGCGCCAGCCCTCGATCGGGTCCCAGAAGTCCCAAATCTTGCAGCACTGTAGGCGTTAGAGGAGAGATAGAATATCCTATCGCCGATCCACCGTTCGAAGCAGGGGGAGGAGTCCCCATTGCCGAGACACAAGTAGATAAAGGATTCGACGAACAGACGCACGTGGAGAATGCAGCGCTACGAAGCCGAGGATCGACTGTTAGCGACGGTCGAGGTGGGGTATGAGTGGAGGAAATATCTAGCTTTTATGAACCTCGAACAGAGGGAGCTGTGCATTCTGAGCTTCCACCACAGCTTCAAAGAGCAGGCATTCACGATATGCACTAATTTACTAAAGCAGGTCCCCCTCGTCGGTGGGTTTGGCTATAGAATCACAACTGGCCTAGTGGTGCCTATCCTGGCCATTGTTGTGGCCCTAGAAGAAGCTGGCGAAGAGGGCCTCCAAAGAAGAGAGGACCTTCAATGGCGGGGAGCAGATCGCCAGGGTGTAGATAGGGATGGAGGATAGCACGTGCTTAATGAGAATCATTTTCCTGCTGGATGATAAGGTTGCGTTGTGCCAACCCTCGATCTTCTTCATAACCTTGTTAACCAATCCGCCGAATATACCCGAGTTGGACCTGCCGTACACCAGCGGGCACCCCAGGTAGGTGAACGATGGAGAAACGGTAGAGATGGAGGTGAGGTTGGCGAGGGCGGCTGAATGACCTCTATCGACATTGTAGTGAGTGTATATGATGCTTTTGTCCCAGTTGATCCATTGACCGGAGCATCTGGTGTATTTCTCTAGGGTGTTGCAGATTACTTGTACGGCTCCGATGTCTCCGGAGGAGAAGATGAGCACATCGTCGACGTAGGCCAGATGGTAATAATAGGGAAACCCATGGTGGTATGGAAGTAGAGGAAGTTGGGGGTGTTGACCATGCAATTGAGGTTCCTGCTAAGAGCTTCGACAGCAATGATGAAGATGGTGGAGGATAGGGGGTCTACTTATCTAACATCGCGGCTTGCTTTGAAGAAGCCATCCGTTTGGCCGTTGATGACGGTGAAGAACCAAGAGTTGCTTATGGATATGTAAATGATGTCCGTCCATGTTTCTGAGAACTCGAAAGCTCTGAGAACCCAGATCATGAATTGTCAGTCCAGCCGATCGTAAGCTTTCTCCATGTCAAGCTTTATGGCTATGTTCCCTCCACTCGCCGAAAATTTCATGCAAGTGACCATCTCCTAGGTAAGAAGGATGTTGTTGGTGATGTTCCGCCCTTGAACGAACCCGCTTTGTTCTTCGAAGATAATTCTGGGAAGGATAGAGGATATTCTGGTTGCGATGATCTTGGAGACAATTTTGTTTACGAAGTTGCAGAGGCTGATCGGGCGAAAGTCTTTAAATGTCTCTAGATTGTCCTTTTTTGGGATGAGGATGAGGATGAGGTTGGCCCGATATATAGATTTGGGGAGATGAGCGCCTTAAAAGTAAGCAGTAGCGATATCGATCATGTCATTATGGAGGATGTTCTAGCACAAGCGAAAGAAAGTCCCTGTGAACCCGTCCAGTCCCGGGGTGCTGTTCTCGTCGAGAGCCCAAACCGCAGACTTGACTTCAGCCGTGGATGGAGGGGCTAAAAGTTGATCATTGTCATGCTCGTTGATCGGGGTCGGGATCTGGGCCTGTAAGCTGTCGTCCGTGACTACTCCGTCTTTGGAGAAGAGTTTGGAGTAGAAGTTGGCAGCGACCGTCTGGATGCTCCGTTGATCTTTGAGTAAGGTGCCTTTCTCGTCGGTTATTTGGTGGATAGATAATTGGTGTCTGCGGCCCCAAATGCAGGCGTAGAAGAACGTGGAGTTTTTGTCCCCCTCTGTGTCCCAGGTCAGCCTGGCTTTTTGTTTCCAAAATTTTGTCTCTACTTTCAGGCGGGATTTGAGGATAGCTTTGGAGAGGTTGAGTGAGACGCAGGCCTCTGCGGAGCCGTCCGTGGTGAACCAAATCTCCGTGCGAGTGACGTCGTCTTCAGCAGCTTTGATTTCTTGGAAAATGTTGCCAAATGCCAGTCTGCTCTATGACGTAAGGGCTTTCCTGGTGGCCTTAAGCTTCTCTGCCAATCTGATCAGGGGGTCAGGGTTGTTCGTAGAGTTCCAGGCATCATCAGGAATTGGGGGTGATGTCCCCAGAAGTCGAGAAATTTGAAAGATTTTTTGATAGGGTTAGGATTGTTGCTGATCTCAATGACGAGAGGTGAGTGGTCGAATTATGTTGAGTTAAGGTGGAAAAGGTTGGATATGAGGTTCATGTCTGACCATTTGTTGTCAATAAGGACGCGATCTAGACGAGAATATTGGCGCTGATTACCTTCCTGCATAATGCACCAGGTGAAGGTGTTGCCGGAGTAGGGCAGTGTGTGCAAGTTAGCCTGGAACAAGAAGCAGTTGAAGTCGTTCATGGCTGGACGGAGGGGGGGGGCGGCCACCCGATTTCTCCTTGGGGCTCGTAATCGTGTTGAAGTCTCCAATACAGAGCCAGGGGAGGCTATTGAAGGAGCTGCGGGTATTTAAGAGGGTGGACCAGAGCTGCCTCCGCTCTAATATATATATATATATATATATATATATATATATTTTATATATATATATATATATATATATATATATATAATATATATATAATTTATATATATATATATATATATATATATATATATATATATATATATATATATATATATAAATTATATATATATTATATATATATATATATATATATATATATATATATATATATATATATATATATATATATATATATATAAATATATATAATTATGCTATCATACATATAATTTTACATATATAAAAATTTTATTTTAACCTAATTGGCTGTAGAAGATCATAGAAAATAATTAATAATAATAATAATAATACTAGGTCATGAGCACCTAATCATGGCTCTACTAAGTGGGGCTGCCTAGGTTGGGTCCAAATATATTTTCTAGTCAAAATAGAATCCAAAAATCACCCCATGAGTCTCAAGTGCCATTCACAAATAAGTAGCACATGCAAACTCGATTAAGGGGCATATCCTTGGCATGTGTGTCGTAGGCTCAAAATATGTCAAAACGATATATTGGGTCAAATGGTTTTGATCAATGTCGAGTCCTAAACTCAAGTTTGAACTTAGGTCTAGAATTACGATAATTGATCGAATGGTCTAAATTGATCCGAAGTTGCGCAAAGTCAAAAGGATATTATGGAACAAGTTTGGATGGGACATGATATATCAAAATGAAGATAAACTTGTCTACTTAAAACTCATGAGAGAGATTGACATTCCCGGTGCTCCCAAAATCAAAGTCACAGAAAAGTACATTCAATGATCAAAACTAATTATAATAAAATTATTTATGGAAAGTAATTTATTTAAATTTTTTTAAATGAGCACAAAAATCTAGGAGACTTACATCCTACCCACCTTAGAAAATTTCATTCTCAAAATTACACTTAGTATAAAAGGCTTAGAAGTTTTATATTAAGGAGCCAAGTACAATTAGTCGTAATATGGTTCATGTGGGATGTTGATGCTACTAGTATCTGGGTGTTAGGATATACCAAACCCTCAAATTACATATGCAATGACCAACTACGGTTGCTATTCTTCTAGTAAGGCTTCTGGAATAACATATTTCCTTGAAGGAAAAACGAGAAAATAGGTATTACAAACTGCGATAATCTAAAAAAATCTAGATATTATCACAACACTATTGGTCAATAACTCTAAAAGGAAATTATTATCAACTTAGTGCTACTCTTATATGTGTCAATGTTTCAACATGTTAGAATAAATTGACTCGATCAGGCATAACTGGTTGAGGCGACATGGGGGGTTTATAATTGCATAATAAGGAGACAAGTTCGAGAGAATCACGAATAGAGGAGTTGTAGTAAAGAAAATTTTGATAAGCTCATGGAGTAATTTTTATGAGAATAAGGCACGACCAGGTAGGCACTTGGTCAAATATTTTTGAAAAAGGCAGTGCTTACGAAAATTAGGCATAAGGAGGTTTAGAAATCAAGGATTTGATTTTTGAGATTATGACATAATTAAGGAAAGGATAAGATGCTTCTCGATCTCATTGTCAAAATGATCACAAAGTTCTGGTCGCAAACATAGGATAGGAGGTTAAGGGATGAAAGGATAGATCCGGTCTGAAACTACAAATTCAGGTCAATTAGAATAATCTGATAATCATCAAGATGAAGAATTGTACACCAGTTCATACTATGGTTTAGCCTATCTATCTGGGTTCTAGGATAACACATGATTCGTTAATCACGACTAGTCTAATCTTAATCTAGAATCTAACTAATAGTATTTAAAGATCCTCTTCCTTATCTCCTTTCCATTATCACACTCCTTGGCCTAGTATTCTCAATTACAACTTTCACTAACACAATATCTAGCTGCTCATAATATAATCTGTCAAAGTTTTCAATTGTCCCCGGTTCTCTAATTTTAACACACCATTAAATTATTAAGTTTTCCACTGTTTATGCAATATCTTCTTCTTTAGAAATTTATAATCCACTACGTACTACTAAACTCTAGTTTCTATTCATCACTCTATTTTAGGATACTCTACTTTTCTATCTTGAAATTCATGTTTCCTTCTCATCCGATGTCGTCTCATTTCTTCTTCTTATTTTCTGAACGTCTTAATCTTGATCATGTGTCTATCTACAATTTATGGTGCTGGTTTTCTAACTTATTTGTACATCACAACCACTTTTTTTTCTCACTTTTATACCGTCACAAAATTCGTATCATCTATTTCTTCAAGATAACCTCCTCTTCTTTATTTGAATCTCAACTTTTAGGTTGGATTTTTATGACTACACAACTTGCCTAAGATACCATTATCGTAGTTCTCAATTTCTTCTTAACTTCTTTATAAACTTTTCCAGCAATTCCAACCTCAACCTACTAATGCTCCTATAATTCTTTCTTCTTTGTATACTCACTACGTACTCAAACATAATTGTTCCTGTCACAACTCCTCCAAGATTTTTCTAACTATTTTGCACTTGACGAAGCGTTTGCTAGTCTGTCCCTTAAGGTACAACTTTCTAACTCTAGTCCTAAATCCCTGACTAACCAAAAAAGTCAGTCAATACTTAAACTCAACCAATCCTTTGAAGTCTATCACATACTCCTGCAAGTCACAGGTTGATTCTCTTAGCTGCATAACCAAGGATCTACCTTATCTAACCATAAGCAACTATTCATTTCTTATAAGCATACCTATCTTACTTCTATTTGCTAGGTAATTTTAGGCAGGGTCTAATAAATACTTATATCTAATACCGCTATCTAACGCTATCGATCATTCTTATAATCCCGTTTTTAATCGATCGCTTCATGGTTGACTCAATCAATATGGCGATGGTTGACTAGTCCAACTTAGACTTACCTATCCTTAGTTTACATTTCTCTCTGATACCTAATCTTCCAAGTACAGTTCCTCATTACCCAAGAAAATTTCTTTTCTATTCTATCGTAGTCCTGATTTCTTTATCCTCTACATAAAATTCCTCAAATTTCAGTTCAATATAACTCAAAGTGATTATATCTAGTCATGATCATCATGCTTAATAATTTTCTATCCTGACGGGTCTGTAACTTCCTTTTTTCATAATTCCAATAAAAGTTTCCTTTTGACATTTTTTTCTAATAATTATTTCTATATTCTTGTGATTATCTGATTAACTAATGTTTTTACTAATCAATATTTAGTTATTATTTAATTAGCTAGCTTTCTAACTATTTAACCCATGGTCATTCCTTAAGCCCTATTTATTTCAAAATTAGGAAGTCCATGAATTGGCCCAGACCTAAGAGCTACATGATTAAACACGCCTCTTCCTACCCACGAGAGGCCCATGAAATGGGCTACACAACAACCATTTTTTAGTTAAGCCATGACTAGTCCACCGACCCGATCCTCTTTATTCCTCCTTTCTCTCCAACAAAAATCTATAGAGCACAGGTCGTCGAAGCTCAATCATCTCCAACAGAAAAGAAGGCGCGTCTCTTCGACCCTTTTGGAAGGCGCACGAGACTTCCTCCACAGACCTAGATCCCTCCATCTCAACCGTCCAAATCTTCACCGATATACCCCGGTGGATCTCCGCCAACGGCCAACCGACCTCCGTCGGCTTATAAATAGGACCTAGCCCTCTGCGTTTTTACTTATTTCCAACCTCGACGAAGCCCTGCCCCTCCTTGTACTAAACCCTCTTATTCTTCCTTCCACCGACATTCTCAAAATGTAAACCTAGTTCGACTCTTGGCCATGGTGATCTCCAGTGAAGATTGAATCACCAGTAATCTCTTCGGTAGCTAATTCTTGTCGATAGAGTAGAAGCGACCATGGTGGCTCTCCACTGACGGTGACGACTGATGGAACTAAGGATTTTTAGGACCCTTACTTTGGTGTGCATATTGATCGATATAAATTTAAACAGATTTAATACGTGTTCTAACCCTTCATAGGCGAAAACTAGGGTTCACGAATTATACCTGCGGCAGAAAGAAGACAAGTAATTCCTGGAAATCTCGAGCGGATGACCCCAAGATCTTCTGCACGTATTCCTTTCTCGAGTTGGACGTCGTGTGGGTGACGATCTCCCAACCTTTTTTCTCCTTGGCAGCCCTCTCTTTCTCTTCTTACGTGAATCACGAATTTAGAGAAAGCTTCAGATTTCTGATCAGTAATTTGGCGGCTAGAGAATAGAGGATATATATAGGCTACAGCAGGGACCATAAGGAGAAATTAGGATTAGGCCTCCTAACGGATCTGGATATCCCGTGTTCAGCCCGAACACACAATCCAGGCCCATTAACAATAGCTCGGTCCACTAATGAGCTATGTTGCACTACCTCCATAATCCCAAATTATCTTTATGTGCTCCTTTTTTTATATGCTCGTTTGGCTCCCCATGTTAAGATATCATATGTCCGTCGATCAAATTAAGTTACTGACAACTATATTGATTCGACATCTTTTATCCTTAAGTAGTACCGCTCAACTTTATTTGTCATGTCGGATATAATCCACCTACAGGGTTTATATGACAATCCTTATGAGCTCTTTGAGGAGACATCATCAACCTGATGTATCGGATATGGATTCTATTTATAATCAACAGCCCATCATACATATAATGTTATTACCCAATTCATAGAGGTTGTTGATCCATAATGAATCTCACTCTTCCATGATTCAAAGTAATGCACACTGCATATACATGTCTGTTATTATATCCGGATTAAGAGCACAAGCATCCATAATAACTGAGGTGTTTGTTCTCTTATGTAGTCAGTACAAAGAGAACAACCTCAAGTGGTCCTGTTCAATACACACAAAGTATACTAGTATAAACCTATAGTCAAGATAGACTAATACCAGATTACACTACAACCTTTCCAATAGATTGTCCAAGTCCATCTAGGTTGTGAACTATTTATATACTCCATAGGAAACTGATAATATGATCTTCTGTCTGACACCACACACCATATTATCTACAATATAGAATATCAGACATTTGCATTAACACTTGCAACAAATATAATTTGCAAACATTTGCCCATATGATTCTCATTCAAAATTTAAGAAAATAAGGTTACTAAAAAAGTGATGCTTTTAGTATATAACCCTAACAACGACAACACGACGGTGCGCGGTGGATCGAGCGCCTCCAAATGAATTGACTGCTCCATGTGCAACCCAGCGGTGACGAGCTTCCGTGACGTTTTACTTTATCACCGAGTATCGAGTGGTAAGTCTTTCTCTTTTATTTAGTTTTGATCCTTCTTTTCCAATTTCTATCATAGAAATTCAAATTCATTTATTCATACTCTATTTCAAAATTGACTGCTAGGTGTTTGATGGATTGCCTCTGAGGAGGATCGATTCGAATCAGGATACAAGGTGATCATATCAGACATAGTTTGTCTCAATAATCTTGTCGACAAGTTAAAATCTAACTTTGCATAGGTTTGTTTTCCCTGCCTTTCCCTTCTTTGTTGAATTCCAGTAAATCGTGGTTTTGCTGCATTCTGATCAACATGAGGAGTAGAATTTATGAGTTACACAGGTTGATGTCGTTGACACTTATGTGTCCAAGCGACTCGCACTTTGGCAGACATAGTATTATATGAAAAGAATTGTTCGATACTGTACCTTGACATAGTTCAACATGTATCAGAGATTAGTGTCCATCAATGTTCGTATCTCCAGACTGACGTTGGGCTATCAGTTACTGTATAATGTCTGAGTGATTTGAATAAAGGAGGCACGAAATCTAAGATTTAAAAATCGGATTGGAGAACCTTACAGTGTTCTCTACTGGTTTAATGGGACTTTGGGTTAGTAGAGTTCAACTGTGTTGCCCAAGAACTGGATCAATGGACCAGAGACCAATAGTTGGTTAAGTTTTGAATAGGTTTTCTAATCAGTTGGAGTAACTAAATTCGGTGGGCCGAGCAATCAATAACCAATGGGCGGAGCATAATCTGTGAATATAAGATAAGTGACTGTAAATTTTCCTTTTAAGCGAATAGTAAGGGCTACTATGTCAGATTGGGCTTTGGCCCAAACCCTAGAATAAGTTGATTAAAGGCCAAGGTTGCAATGTTTTATAAGTCGAATCCATTCCAGTTGATGTACATTAAGATTACTGGTCTTTGTTTAATTTCCAGTATTTATGGAGGCTAAATTTTGGTTGAGCCAACCGATAGGCTAATAGTTAGGCCAGCCTATTAATGCGATTGAAGACTATGTGAGAATTGTTAGAACTTGATAGGGGGTCTGTTGCCTTCATTTTTTTAATAGTTGTATATATTGATCTAGAGCACATGAGCTTAGTCCAAGATAAGTTATGCAAAAGATTTGGATTTATGGACTTCGTAATAAAGAGGTTATTATAAATGTCTAAACTAAGGATTAGAATAATTGGATTTTGGAAATACTCCTAAGGAATATTGTGTCTTATTTGACATATATTTTCTGGACAGTGGACTTGACCCTAAAACAACAACCCAGGAAAGTACACCGACTTGAACGCTTTACTTTGTACTTCTTTCTTGTTTTCTACTCTCATATTGGACATGAGATTGACACGATTGTATTGTGCTCATTGATCGTATTATGTTTTATTGATTTTCTTTAGGGGATCGGGAAAATATTGTCTAGCGTGTGACCACACCCTCTTAGCTAGGTTATTGTGAATAGCCTAATCATATACCTCACGTACGATTAAGCTGTACCTTATTATGATATTGTGAATTCCAGCCGGTCATATATTAGATTAATATTTGAAATTCACTTTTTGCATTGATTGTCTTATTCATTGTTTCAGTTCCTGAACTACTGTTCATATTATAGGTTAGTCCGTATCATTACTTATGCATTTCAGATTATATAGTATAGTATTTTTTGTCGCGATTGTACTTTGTTCCTTTCCTGACTGGATATATTGTAGGTGAGATTGATGAGGACTTCTATCCTAGCTATGGACCACTATAGAGGAATGACAGATATTGGAGTAGATGTTATTCAGGAGAGATTTGGACATAGGGGTCTTTCGTATAGATTTACATTTCTGTCGTGATTGATGTATCTAGATAATTATATTAATAATTGCTTACTTTTACCAGATTTGTCTTCGAACATCTATTGTGAAGATATACACCAAAAGCATAGTGATATCTGTGATGGTCGTGATGATTTGTGATCTGGGCACGTTCTAGAAGCTATGATGAGTGTGATTAATTTGATATCACTTGGAGATTTATTAGGTTTACACACAGCTTACTACAGTGTTTCTACAGCATAGGCTGGGCACTTTCGACTCGTATTCAATTATTTAGGAGCAGGTCGTGACAGAGTCCTTGAGCTCCATTTGCTATCGTCTACCAGGTTGTCACTCTTTAATCTAGAAACCAACTGTATTTTCCTTCAGGTTAAACTTTCACTCATCTTATCCTTTATGATTAGGGAACTTCGATATTTTTTTTAGTCAATTTGCACAGTTTATAATAACTTTCTCCAATACTCTATTCAGCTCAAGCAGAGGGTGGCATGGTTCTAGAGTCTTCTCTCTAGGGTTAAGCCTGGTATCGTATTATATTTTTCTATTCTATCTTGTGGCATGTCTATAAAAGTATATCCACCTTAGCTAATCACCTAGTCCTGCCAAGCATATGTTCCTATAGCCCCAAGCATATGTTCTTTGGCCTAGTATTCTCAATTACAACTTTCACTAACACAATATCTAGCTGCTCATAATATAATCTGTCAAAGTTTTTAATTGTCCCCGGTTCTCTAATTTTAACACACCATTAAATTATTAAGTTTTCCACTGTTTATGCAATATCTTCTTCTTTAGAAATTTATGATCCACTACGTACTACTAAACTCTAGTTTCTATTCATCACTCTATTTTAGGATACTCTACTTTTCTATCTTGAAATTCATGTTTCCTTCTCATCCGATGTCGTCTCATTTCTCCTTCTTATTTTCTGAACGTCTTAATCTTGATCATGTGTCTATCTACAATTTATGGTGCTGGTTTTCTAACTTATTTGTACATCACAACCACTTTTTTTCTCACTTTTATACCGTCACAAAATTCGTATCATCTATTTCTTCAAGATAACCTCCTCTTCTTTATTTGAATCTCAACTTTTAGGTTGGATTTTTATGACTACACAACTTGCCTAAGATACCATTGTCGTAGTTCTCGATTTCTTCTTAACTTCTTTATAAACTTTTCCAGCAATTCCAACCTCAACCTACTAATGCTCCTATAATTCTTTCTTCTTTGTATACTCACTACGTACTCAAACATAATTGTTCCTGTCACAACTCCTCCAAGATTTTTCTAACTATTTTGCATTTGACGAAGCGTTTGCTAGTCTGTCCCTTAAGGTACAACTTTCTAACTCTAGTCCTAAATCCCTGACTAACCAAAAAAGTCAGTCAATACTTAAACTCAACCAATCCTTTGAAGTCTATCACATACTCCTGCAAGTCACAGGTTGATTCTCTTAGCAGCATAACCAAGGATCTACCTTATCTAACCATAAGCAACTATTCATTTCTTATAAGCATACCTATCTTACTTCTATTTGCTAGGTAATTTTAGGCAGGGTCTAATAAATACTTATATCTAATACCGCTATCTAACGCTATCGATCATTCTTATAATCCTGTTTTTAATCGATCGCTTCATGGTTGACTCAATCAATATGGCGATGGTTGACTAGTCCAACTTAGACTTACCTATCCTTAGTTTACATTTCTCTCTGATACCTAATCTTCCAAGTACAGTTCCTCATTACCCAAGAAAATTTCTTTTCTATTCTATCGTAGTCCTGATTTCTTTATCCTCTACATAAAATTCCTCAAATTTCAGTTCAATATAACTCAAAGTGATTATATCTAGTCATGATCATCATGCTTAATAATTTTCTATCCTGACGGGTCTATAACTTCCTTTTTTCATAATTCCAATAAAAGTTTCCTTTTGACATTTTTTTCTAATAATTATTTCTATATTCTTGTGATTATCTGATTAACTAATGTTTTTACTAATCAATATTTAGTTATTATTTAATTAGCTAGCTTTCTAACTATTTAACCCATGGTCATTCCTTAAGCCCTATTTATTTCAAAATTAGGAAGTCCATGAATTGGCCCAGACCTAAGAGCTACATGATTAAACACGCCTCTTCCTACCCACGAGAGGCCCATGAAATGGGCTACACAACAACTATTTTTTAGTTAAGCCATGACTAGTCCACCGACCCGATCCTCTTTATTCCTCCTTTCTCTCCAACAAAAATCTATAGAGCACAGGTCGTCGAAGCTCAATCTTCTCCAACAGAAAAGAAGGCGCGTCTCTTCGACCCTTTTGGAAGGCGCACGAGACTTCCTCCACAGACCTAGATCCCTCCATCTCAACCGTCCAAATCTTCACCGATATACCCCGGTGGATCTCCGCCAACGGCCAACCGACCTCCGTCGGCTTATAAATAGGACCTAGCCCTCTGCGTTTTTACTTATTTCCAACCTCGGCAAAGCCCTGCCCCTCCTTGTACTAAACCCTCTTATTCTTCCTTCCACCGACATTCTCAAAATGTAAACCTAGTTCGACTCTTGGCCATGGTGATCTCCAGTGAAGATTGAATCACCAGTAATCTCTTCGGTAGCTAATTCTTGTCGATAGAGTAGAAGCGACCATGGTGGCTCTCCACTGACGGTGACGACTGATGGAACTAAGGATTTTTAGGACCCTTACTTTGGTGTGCATATTGATCGATATAAATTTAAACAGATTTAATACGTGTTCTAACCCTTCATAGGCGGAAACTAGGGTTCACGAATTATACCTGCGGCAGAAAGAAGACAAGTAATTCCTGGAAATCTCGAGCGGATGACCCCAAGATCTTCTGCACGTATTCCTTCCTCGAGTTGGACGTCGTGTGGGTGACGATCTTCCAACCTTTTTTCTTCTTGGCAGCCCTCTCTTTCTCTTCTTACGTGAATCACGAATTTAGAGAAAGCTTCAGATTTCTGATCAGTAATTTGGCGGCTAGAGAATAGAGGATATATATAGGCTACAGCAGGGACCATGAGGAGAAATTAGGATTAGGCCTCCTAACGGATCTGGATATCCCGTGTTCAGCCCGAACACACAATCCAGGCCCATTAACAATAGCTCGGTTCACTAATGAGCTATGTTGCACTACCTCCATAATCCCAAATTATGTTTATGTGCTCCTTTTATTATATGCTCGTTTGGCTCCCCATGTTAAGATATCATATGTCCGTCGATCAAATTAAGTTACTGACAACTATATTGATTCGACAGCTTTTATCCTTAAGTAGTACCGCTCAACTTTATTTGTCATGTCGGATATAATCCACCTACAGGGTTTACATGACAATCCTTATGAGCTCTTTGAGGAGACATCATCAACCTGATGTATCGGATATGGATTCTATTTATAATCAACAGCCCATCATACATATAATGTTATTACCCAATTCATAGAGGTTGTTGATCCATAATGAATCTCACTCTTCCATGATTCAAAGTAATGCACACTGCATATACATGTCTGTTATTATATCCGGATTAAGAGCACAAGCATCCATAATAACTGAGGTGTTTGTTCTCTTATGTAGTCAGTACAAAGAGAACAACCTCAAGTGGTCCTGTTCAATACACACAAAGTATACTAGTATAAACCTATAGTCAAGATAGACTAATACCAGATTACACTACAACCTTTCCAATAGATTGTCCAAGTCCATCTAGGTTGTGAACTATTTATATACTCCATAGGAAACTGATAATATGATCTTCTGTGTGACACCACACACCATATTATCTACAATATAGAATATCAGACATTTGCATTAACACTTGCAACAAATACAATTTGCAAACATTTGCCCATATGATTCTCATTCAAAATTTAAGAAAATAAGGTTACTAAAAAAGTGATGCTTTTAGTATATAACCCTAACAACGACAACACGACGGTGCACGGTGGATCGAGCGCCTCCAAATGAAGTAACTGCTCCATGTGCAACCCAGCGGTGACGAGCTTCCGTGACGTTTTACTTTATCACCGAGTATCGAGTGGTAAGTCTTTCTCTTTTATTTAGTTTTGATCCTTCTTTTCCAATTTCTATCATAGAAATTCAAATTCATTTATTCATACTCTATTTCAAAATTGACTGCTAGGTGTTTGATGGATTGCCTCTGAGGAGGATCGATTCGAATCAGGATACAAGGTGATCATATCAGACATAGTTTGTCTCAATAATCTTGTCGACAAGTTAAAATCTAACTTTGCATAGGTTTGTTTTCCCTGCCTTTCCCTTCTTTGTTGAATTCCAGTAAATCGTGGTTTCGCTGCATTCTGATCAACATGAGGAGTAGAATTTATGAGTTACACAGGTTGATGTCGTTGACACTTATGTGTCCAAGCGACTCGCACTTTGGCAGACAGTATTATATGAAAAGAATTGTTCGATACTGTACCTTGACATAGTTCAACATGTATCAGAGATTAGTGTCCATCAATGTTCGTATCTCCAGACTGACGTTGGGCTATCAGTTACTGTATAATGTCTGAGTGATTTGAATAAAGGAGGCACGAAATCTCAGATTTAAAAATCGGATTGGAGAACCTTACAGTGTTCTCTACTGCTTTAATGGGACTTTGGGTTAGTAGAGTTCAACTGTGTTGCCCAAGAACTGGATCAATGGACCAGAGACCAATAGGTGGTTAAGTTTTGAATAGGTTTTCTAATCAGTTGGAGTAACTAAATTCGGTGGGCCGAGCAATCAATAACCAATGGGCGGAGCATAATCTGTGAATATAAGATAAGTGACTGTAAATTTTCCTTTTAAGTGAATAGTAAGGGCTACTATGTCAGATTGGGCTTTGGCCCAAACCCTAGAATAAGTTGATTAAAGGCCAAGGTTGCAATGTTTTATAAGTCGAATCCATTCCAGTTGATGTACATTAAGATTACTGGTCTTTGATTAATTTCCAGTATTTATGGAGGCTAAATTTTGGTTGAGCCAACCGATAGGCTAATAGTTAGGCCAGCCTATTAATGCGATTGAAGACTATGTGAGAATTGTTAGAACTTGATAGGGGGTCTGTTGCCTTCATTTCTTTAATAGTTGTATATATTGATCTAGAGCACATGAGCTTAGTCCAAGATAAGTTATGCAAAAGATTTGGATTTATGGACTTCGTAATAAAGAGGTTATTATAAATGTCTAAACTAAGGATTAGAATAATTGGATTTTGGAAATACTCCTAAGGAATATTGTGTCTTATTTGACATATATTTTCTGGATAGTGGACTTGACCCTAAAACAACAACCCAGGAAAGTACACCGACTTGAACGCTTTACTTTGTACTTCTTTCTTGTTTTCTGCTCTCATGTTGGACATGAGATTGACACGATTGTATTGTGCTCATTGATCGTATTATGTTTCATTGATTTTCTTTAGGGGATCGGGAAAATATTGTCTAGCGTGTGACCACACCCTCTTAGCTAGGTTATTGTGAATAGCCTAATCATATACCTCACGTACGATTAAGCTGTACCTTATTGTGATATTGTGAATTCCAGCCGGTCATATATTAGATTAATATTTGAAATTCACTTTTTGCATTGATTGTCTTATTCATTGTTTCAGTTCCTGAACTACTGTTCATATTATAGGTTAGTCCGTATCATTACTTATGCATTTCAGATTATATAGTATAGTATTTTTTGTCGCGATTGTACTTTGTTCCTTTCCTGACTGGATATATTGTAGGTGAGATTGATAAGGACTTCTATCCTAGCTATGGACCACTATAGAGGAATGACAGATATTGGAGTAGATGTTATTCAGGAGAGATTTGGACATAAGGGTCTTTCGTATAGATTTACATTTCTGTCGTGATTGATGTATCTAGATAATTATATTAATAATTGCTTACTTTTACCAGATTTGTCTTCGAACATCTATTGTGAAGATATACATCAAAAGCATAGTGATATCTGTGATGGTCGTGATGATTTGTGATCTGGGCATGTTCTAGAAGCTATGATGAGTGTGATTAATTTGATATCACTTGGAGATTTATTAGGTTTACACACAGCTTACTACAGTATTTCTACAGCATAGGCTGGGCACTTTCGACTCGTATTCAATTATTTAGGAGCAGGTCGTGACAGAGTCCTTGAGCTCCATTTGCTATCGTCTACCAGGTTGTCACTCTTTAATCTAGAAACCAACTGTATTTTCCTTCAGGTTAAACTTTCACTCATCTTATCCTTTATGATCAGGGAACTTCAATATTTTTTTAGTCAATCTGCACAGTTTATAATAACTTTCTCCAATACTCTATTCAGCTCAAGCAGAGGGTGGCATGGTTCTAGAGTCTTCTCTCTAGGGTTAAGCCTGGTATCGTATTATATTTTTCTATTCTATCTTGTGGCGTGTCTATAAAAGTATATCCACCTTAGCTAATCACCTAGTCCTGCCAAGCATATGTTCCTATAGCCCCAAGTAAAACCTTCTAGATAATCTATACGCTGAAGTCAAATCACTAATTAATGACTCGTGAAATTATCCTTTCCTCAAGTCATATCATTGGTAATTCTATTGTAGAGATAACAATATTCTAAACTTTGTCTAATACCAAGTCAATCTATGCAATTTTTTAATCGTATATGTAGTTATCACAATAATTAGTAGAATTTTTCCAACATATCTATAAATATGTAAACCTCTAATTCAATTCTATATGTTCTAGTCAAGGGGTCTCTCCTTCAATCAAGGAATTTTTCAATAGAAGCTAAATCTTTATAGCAACACCATACATTTCCTATTGGTCCATCTAGTAGTTACGTCCTTCCAAACCCCTATATACCCTAGATAATCACCTACGAAATATTATATTAGTCTTAGTCACAATCTATAATAAGATATAATCAAAATGGTAATCAATCACAAAAGTTCGCCCTTCCGAGATAGGGAGGGATGAGAGTTCATAAATGGGAATTCAAGGAAGGTATGATTTAGCACAATTCAAAGGCGATAGTAAAAGTCAAGAGAATTGCCAATAGTAGTAGTGGATTAAGATCCTAATAATATCCTAGTACTGGCTCGTCCAATATAGTGACGTAACCGAAACGATTTATTCTCGACCTGCATAGGCCACCACAAAAAATTATCTCACATTCCAGTCCCAAAATACACGGGACCGAGCCATGTGGCGTCAGCCAGCTATGTATTCAACTAGACTCTAGTCCGACTAGAATACATATTAGCTGTTCCAAATAGTGTAACTAATACTACGTCAACTCTATATCTCAATCCATATAACCAAAACATAAAAAGGAAAATATGAATACTAATCTGTATCCCAATAATCATACTTGCCCAAATAGACTCAAAATGAATAATATAAGTATATAAATACTAGGCTACTAAGCAGATACAAATAACAGTAAATGAAATATATAACTCTAAAAGATTGAATACCTCTAATGAAATGAATACCATCAACAATCCAGCAAGGAGCTCTAGAGCAAGGAGCTCTACAAAAACCTACTCAGCCAACCTGGAAGGAAACCAGGTCCTCAGCGGGATGTAGTAAGTACATAATATACATGCCGCTATGAAGTAAAGTAAATATCATGTATAGGTAGTAACATATGATCTAGGAAATAGACATGTGATCAAGGGGACATACAAGTGTTTAGGGTAATACATATGTGATCTAGTAACTCTACTACTAAGCAGAATATCTAGTCTGTGTGGAATGCACTTGAGGATGCCATTCATACGCATGAGCTGTCATGGTGTAATCCAGAACTCTCATAAGAAAACTCTGGTAACTATGATGAATCCGTAGTTCCGATAAGGAAACTGTGGTAACTATGAATATCTGAAGCTCTAGATAAGAGGCAACGGTAACAATATGGGAAAGAAGCTTATACGTCTAGTGACTACCCTCTCCGTCCAATGATACTGTTTGTACCTTATCCACGACACGTCTAGCCCGACTCTAATAAATAATAAGTCCAAGAATTTGGTCGATCATGTACATAGGACGTAGTCATCATGTAAATGTCCAGAGGTCATAATTGAGTCATATATATACCATGAAATATGAATCCATTAATCATGTCTATTGTCAGCAGGTGTAATCATGACAGTTTGCTGATGATGAATATGTAAAGCGTGTACAATATATCCAGTGTAAACAACTGATAAGGAATATAAGTATGTAGATACTGTAAATCAAGTTAGCATGGTATACTTGCCTGGTGTTATCCAATCTCTGCTGAGACTATAGTACCAAGGTCTAACCCACTATCCATGAGCCAATGAACGATACTCCATGTAAAATCTATCAACCCAAATCACAAACAAATATATATCACACTCTAAGATACACATATGACTTTAACTCCCACCAAGAGAGCTTGGGTCATTTTAATCGCATATTATCTCATGTTATCTAAGTCACTTGTAATTATATCGCCTAGAACTAGGTCATACTAGTCTCTATAATCATTATAGCTAATAATATGAATTACAAATTGCATATTATTGAAATATCAAGTTTGTACCTCGTTATTCGTGTAGCAAAATCTACGATATACAAATCGAGACAAGATGATCAACCGTAAGATTAATAATCTTATCATGGTGATCCGTATGGTTATTTTGTCAATTTTAGCGATGTGAGATCACTGGAATCGGCTGATCTCAGTTTCGATGTACGGATTCCGAAATACGAACATAAATAAAAATTAATTATAATTAACGGTGATACATAAAAAAAATCTACAGACGTCGTCACGAAACAAACATCACCACTATGTCCAAAATGGACAAATTATCTAGGATAGCCTATCCATAAGTCTAATTTGGACACACGGGTAAAACAGTAGTTTCGGATCAAAACAATGTCCGCCGTTGGACCCGCTTTGCACCGAAAAACATACCAGAATAAAAGTCCTCTAAACCTAGAAAATTATATGTTTATGAGTCCAGAATTACGATACAAATCCAATAGTATATCCTGAATTAGATTTCGATGAGTCGATCTCAAAATGACCAGTTGACCCGGACTTTGGGATCCGGTTTGTACGAAAACGCATGTCGGGACCACGTTGCTCCAAACTAGCAAGTTATATATGAATTTAAGCCAAAACGATGCCACGAGTCCACTAGTGGCATCAGGACTGGAATCTAGAGTCCTGGCTTCAAAATTAAAATTTTACAAGTAATAAATTATGATTTTGAGAGGCCAACTTTGGCGTCGATTTCAACCAACAAAACGACATCCTGTGAAGCTGAAATTTTTATGACATGAAGGTAGTTATAGATTCTGTGCACATAAACATGTGGTGCATCAAATGGAGCTATGACGACAGAGAAACAAACCTACGAAGTTGGCTCCATAAAAATATTAAAAATCAACGCAATTATTCACCCAATTTAGCGGCCAATTTTGACATAGGAAACGATCGAATTAACGGCAAAAAATTTAGCTGGAGGTAGTGCAATATATTGAGATTACAACAAAAAAAGAATTCGATAATCTAACATTCCAATTTCGTAAAAATGTGCACGAATTTCCTGTCCCAAGCATAAATTATGACTTTTTCAAATGTGCGTCACGACCGAATTTCGAGTAAAACACACGAATAACTCCTGCCGTACATTAGGATGGACGGAGACTGATGGGAGGTGGTTCACCGGAGGCTCGACCGTGGTCGTGGGGGTCACCATCGACGGTTGGCAATGGCATGGCAACTGCTGCCAACGTCACTGTTGTATGGTTGTGCGCGCATGCTGCTGCGAACACCACTGAACATCCTAGTTGCATGGGACGGTAGAGACCTGGCAGTGCTAGAGGCCGCAGGGTGGGTCGTGCGGCCATGGCAGCGGTGGTACTGCTGCTCGTGGGGCTGACAACCATGGTGGCAGCAGCCTAGCCGTAGGGGAAGAAGGGTCACGATACTACCACATGATAGGTGTACGGGGTTGCACACGGCTCGCACGACGGTAGAAAACGGTGGCACGGTGGTGGGTCGTGTGGCTAGAGTGTTTAGGAAGCTGCGGTAGTAGCAGACGTAGGAGTAGGGAATGGCTACTACTGCCATGCAAGAAGAGGAAGAAGATGAATGGGTAAGGAGAAGAAAAAAAATGAAAATGATGGAAGGAGGAGGGGTGCGTGCTTAGGACCTACGGGTTGGCGGCTAGTTTAGGGTGGTGACAATACAACCAATATTTTGTATAGGAGAAGAAAAAATGTGGGGATAGCTTGGGCTTAGCATTTGATGTGAGTTCATGGAACTAGCCTAAACAGTCGTAAACTATTTGCATACATGTACATGGGCTTATACAAATACATATATATACACACATATTGGCTGGGTCCAAAATGCACATATGGTTGAAGGCCTATTCCAGCATCCTATATATGCATATATTTATTTGTGTAAAAATAATATTAACTGATAGTAATAAGGATGAATTTTCATAAAGAAATAATTTTGATAAATCATCCAATAGGAATTATAAAAAAACGTTTAACCATATTACGAGATATGCTACAACTTTCTTGTTTCCATATATGCAACGTAGATATGGCTATGTCACCCATCCCATAACTAATATACTGGTCATAAAACATAACTGCACTATCCATGTCATGCTTTCTAGTTAACATGCGTATCAAAACTTATCCATGACTACTACCAAAATAAGTCATATTAGCGACGAGATTAGCGACACAAGCTAAAAATGTTGCTAATTTTGTTGTATTTAGCAACATCAAATAAAAATATCGTTGAACGTCACTATCAGCGACTTTCAATGACAGTTTGCGATATGTATTGTTATTTGGAAAGCAAACATCACGTGATCATCGGAGAATGTCGCTATTTTTTTAGTCAACGACGTTTAGCGACTCTGCCAGTTGAATGTCAGCAGTGTTTAAGTCGACATCGACGTTCAGCGACGTTTTTTGTAAACGTTGCTAAAATATTTCATATAGGGTTCTGGCCAATCGAATTTTTATTTTTTTCACCCAAAATTTTTGTCTCCCGCTCTCCCAAATTTCTCTCCTTTCCCTCTCTTGTCTCCGACGACCTCCTCCCCCCAGCCACCCCTTGCTCCGGCGACCCCCTCTCCCCGAAGACCCCCTTCGTCCGGCGACCCCTCTTCCCAGCAGCCCCCTCTTACCGATGCTGCTATAGTCCTCCGCACGCCGTCGACATCCTTTCCGTCACCGCTCCAGTCCCCCACTGCCCCAGCAACCCCGACCCGACCAAGGAAGGTATAACCCTAATCCTATCTCCCTTTTCTTGACATGACACAGACATACGGACAGACACGCTAACACGATACACGCACACACACTGACACAAACACACTTTGACACTTTGACACGTGGACACACATGCTAACCCTAACCCTATCTCCCTATATATATGTGTATATGTGTATGTGTGTGTGTGTGTGTGTGTGTGTGTGTGTGTGTGTGTGTGTGTGTGTGTGTGTGCGTGTGTGTGTGTGTTTGTGCTAATAGAGGATCGGTATGAGAAGAAGAGCTCGGCCATTAGCCCTGTACAAGAGTGGCATTAGCCACTGCTGTACAGTCAGAGGGGAGTGCACTGATGACCAGTACACTAGGCAGCAATAGGGTCTGTTATGTGTGTGTCCATAGATATAGGGAGGATGTGAGCATGTAGCTAATCATTAGATAAATAGATAGGTAGATTGGTTTGATAGATTGGAGAGTAAGTGGTAGAGAAAGAAGTAGTACGCTTTGAGCCCTGCATCAGAGATTAGGTGCAACAACAACATGTAGAGTGAACGGGGCTATGCAGTATTAGAAGAGGAGAAGCAGTAGCTTCATGGCAGGTTAGTAGCAGTCTTGGACTACTTTATTTGTAGGAAAGCAAGAGCAACATAAGGTAGGAAGATAGGGGGTTCCTATGAGGGTTTGGACAGGAAGCCTTGAAGAACAGGAAGTAGTATTAACAGAAGACGTAAAAGCATTAACAGGGCAACAATGGAGGAAAAGTTGCAGGTAAAGTTCAGGTGTTTGATACATATGGGTACCAAATTGGTACGTGTGGATGTGGGTTTTGAATACTATCATGGTCACATATATATATATGCAATTAGATTATCTCAAGGATGATAGATAAGTACATATTTCTATACTAGGATATATAGGTATTATTTGTGTGGGTAAGTTTGTAGGCTATTGAGAAGGAGTTGTGTATCAGGAACTTAGGGGTAAGTACTGGCCTTTGACGGAGTAAAAAGATTTCGATTGGTGGTAGGACGAGCCAGAATCCTTTAACTGAGAATCCTAGCTCGCTCCCCCACTATTCCTTTGACGGAGAATCCTCTGTCAAAGGATTCTGGCTTGCACTACCACCAATCGAATTTTTTTTACTTCTGATACCGATACTGATACTGTGAACATTGGTTAATATTAATATTTTTAAACTTCTCTAGGCTTTGGTTGAGGTGGATATCATATGATGAGGAATATGAGGCTGAGAGAGTCGAATAAGAAGTAGGAAAGTAGAGGGAGGCCAGAGAGGGGGCTTCTTGTTGAACCCGTGGCGACACTCATTTAATACTCATGTACCTATGCATCCATTTGAAATATACTCGAATAATATGTATCCATCTTTGCAAAATTATTATCAAATGGATATGAATTACTAACTGCGGTATCATTCGTGGATGTACAATCGTCATCCTGATGACATGTGCGGTGTACGGAATGAATTTATATATGAGATAGAGCAGTTCCTATAGTTCTCCAAGGCGTTCCCTCAGTACATGGACCGTACCAAAATTAAGTGTCCATGTGTGAGATATCGTAATATAAAATATCATCCAGAAGTGGACGTGACATATCATTTGTACTCGAGAGGTTTTATGCCGAATTACTACCAGTGGACCTCACACAAAAAACTTGTGCCTTTATCATCAGAGCTGGAGCCTAATTTGTCGTATATGGATGTCCATGACCACGCTGGTTACGACAAAAGATGGGTGAACATGGTTTTTGACGCTGCGGGGCCTAGTTTCTATCCGGACAATCATAATACGGCTAAGGAGGCACCGAATGCCGATGCTACAGAGTTTATGGAGTTGCTGGAGAATGCAAGGACTCCTTTGTATCCTGATTGTGAGGATCATTTACCGTTGGAGGTGGTTACAAGACTGCTGAGCATCAAGTCTGATTTCAATATGTCTCAAGAATGCTACAACTGAATCATGAGTTGATTATAGAGATCTTGTCAGAGAGTGCAAAGTTACCTACAGACTTCTACCTAAGAGGATGGTGAGATCTCTCTGGATGGGATATGAGAAAATCGATGCATGTCGCAATGGGTGCACGTTGTACTACAAAGACGACAAGGATGAATATGCGTGCAGATTTTGTGGTGCTGATCGCTACAAGACAACAAATTCAAGTAGGACTCCCGCTGCAAGGAAACCGACCGATTCGATGCACTACTTGCCTTTGACATTGCGATTGCAGAGGTTGTTTATGGTGAAGGAGACTGCCGAGAACATGAGTTAGCACAGGCAGGAACTGATCGATGGAGTTTTGGATCATCCATCCGATGGAGAAGCATAGAAGCACTTTGATCGAGAGTATCCAGATTTTGCTTCTGATCTGCGTAATGTAAGATTGGGGCTATCCTCTGACGGTTTTACCCCGTTTGGACTTTTTGGTTCCCAATATCCATGTTGGCTAGTGATTGTCACTACGTACAACCTACCGTCGTGGATGTCTTTGAAGACACCTTAAATGTTCCTAACCGTTATAATTTCGTGTTCGAACAATCTGAAGAGGAATATCAATATGTACTTAAAGCCGTTGATAGATGAATTGAATCAGCTGTGGGAAGTAGGCGCCAACACGTATGATGTTTCCAAAAAGCAGAACTTTCAGATGAGGGCCGCACTAATGTGGACCACCTATGGAAAGTTATCTGGATGGAGCACTCATGGCCATCTCTCATGTCCGTATTGTATGGACCGTACAAAGGCTTTCCGTTTGAATCACGGAGGAAAACCGTGCTTCTTCGATTGTCATTGACAGTTCCTGCCGAAGGACCATCCATTCCAGAGGAACATGAATGATTTTTGTGTCGACATTGTGCAGAAGGCCAATCCACAGCCAAGGTTGACCGAAGACACGATATGGAAGGAGGTCAAGGATTTTCCAAGCGCTATCGAAGTGTCTACAAAGGGATACAAGTGTAATGAATTTGGCCGCACTCATAATTGGACGAAAAGAAGTATATTCTGGGACATTCCATATTGGAGCACCAATCTGATCAGACATAACCTTGATGTCATGCATATCGAGAAGAATATATTTGACAACATAATTAATACTGTGATGGACGTAAAGGAAAAGACGAAAAACAATCGCAAGGCCAGGTTGGACTTGGAAGGTATATGTAGACGTCCTACTTTGCATTTGATAAAAGGAAGGAAATGGGAAGTATAAGCAACCTAAGGCAATTTTTTCTCTAGACAGGGAGGATAAAGGGAGACTTTGTAGGTAGATTCAGGGCCTAAAATTTTTTGACCGGTACGTGTCGAATTTAAGAAGATGCGTCGACCTGAAGGAGAACAAACTGATGGGTATGAAGAGCCACTACTGTCACGTATTTATGGAGAGGTTAATTCCGATCGTATTTTGGGAATTATTATCGTCGGTCGTTTGGGATCCGTTGACAGAGCAGAGCATATTCTTCAGAGATCTTTGTTCTACTAAGTTGCTTGTCGATCGTCTAGAAAAGCAAGATTAGAACATTGCGGTAACACTGTGCAACCTTGAAAGCATGTTCCCTCCTGGGTTCTTTAACTCCATGGAGCATTTGCTAATTTATCTTTTCTACGAAGCACGTGTTGGTGGGCCCGTCGATTATCGGTGGATGTACCAGTTTGAGCGACATTTGAACCACCTAAAGTGAAAGGTAAAAAACAAGGCTCGGGTCGAGGGTTATATTTGTGAAGCCTATGTTCTCGAGGAGATTACAAACTTCTTCTCAATGTATTTCAAGCCACATGTTGCTACTAATATAATAAGAGCTCTGAGAAATGACGATGGATATCTTGAATCTAATAATGCAATACTCAAAGTCTTTAATGCTTTCGGAAAGCCTTCAGGGAAAATAAAGAAAAAATATCTGAATGACGAGAAACCAAGGGCTACTCAGTTATATATATTACTCAACTGCGACGAGGTGAAGTAGAGAAGCTCGAGGGGTAAGTAACTAATACGTCCACATTTACGTCATCTATGCATGTAATAGTATCCAATTTTACTATTACACTAATTAGCCAATGTGTTGTTATTTTCAGCATATTTAATGATGAGGTGAGGTCGAGTAGACAGTACATAACGGATAAAGAACTAGAACAGGAAATGAGACGTAATTTTTTTTCATAGTTGAGTGCATATGTAAGATGCTCAGAAATTAGTTTTTGTATATGTACTTTACACAATAGTTAACAGAACGCTGAATTTAATTTCTTTTCTTGTGGTATTTAGGTCGATTGTCCGGACGCAACACTAGAGAATGAGTCTATTAGAACTCTAGCCAAGGGGCCAATTTATTGCGTTAAAATCTGGCCAAGCTATTGTGTGAATGAGTTTAGGTTCAAGTCAACAAATGCTCCAATTAGAGAGAACTTTTCAGATCTTGATTCGACCAAAAATAGTTGTTTGTGTATCAGATCTACAAACTACAAAGATGTCGATCCGGACAATGATTTCTATCGTGTCTCACGGAAGATTGTGGAGTTGACATATAACTACGGCATAGAGCTAACCAAGATCGTGTTCTCCAAGTGTGATTGGTTTGATCCTATCCAAGATCAAGGTTGGAAAATTGACAATCATGGTCTTGTGGATATTAACTACCGGCGTCGTTATCAATGATACGAACCATTTTTCCTAGCAAATCAGGCTCAACTCGTTTACTTCACTACTTATCCTAGACGAGGAACATCTAGGTTGGACTGGTGGGCAATATACAAGACTAAAGCTAGAAATACCTACGATATTGACGAAATAGCTTAATAGGAGGCAGAGCTACCCATCGTAACAAATACAGTTAATGTGGACACAATGAAAGTTTCATATTACAAGTCTAATCGTGTAGAACAGGTAGAAGTATCCAAAGAGAAAAATGAAGATGAAAGCAAAGATGAGGAGGAAGAGGAAGATGAGGATACAGAGAACGAAGAAGATAAATTTTTAGAAGATGATTGAAAATAAAATAAAATATAAAATATGTTTAACCACTAATTAATCTCCATGCAACAGTTATTTAGACTTGTGACATGTACTATCATTTTGTTTAATCCAAAATTAATCTCTATGCTTCCATCAATCTTACGAGATGGCACCCATGACCCGAGCACGTCGATTGAGAGAGGCACAGATGGCTGCTAAGGAGGTAGTGGTACCTCCTGCTGCTAAGGAGGAAGTGCTTCCTCCTGCTGCTGAGAAGGTGATACCTAAAGTAGAGATCAAGGTTAAATAAGAAGTGCTTCCTCCTACTAATAAGGAGGAAGTGATTCCTAAAGCCGAGATCGCTGTAAAGGAGGAGGTGGTACCAGAAGACAGTTGCACCAGGAGTTCCAGTCATCCAGCTCCTATAGATATTAAACTTGCTGGCATGGAGGAGTCTTATACGCGCTGGCTGAGGGAGTTCTATCTGCCCCAGCGTAGAGGGTAGGTATATATGACATGACTTTTGATCGAATTTGTTTTCGATAGACTTATTTAGACTTGGATGTTTCGAGATCTTTCTAGTAGACTTATATGATATGACTTATATAGACTTGGATATTTTTGGATGATTTTGGATGTTTCTGGATGTTTTCTAGACATGGATGTTTTTGTATGCTATTATCTAGACATGGATGTTTCTGTGATATTTTAAATGCATGGTTATTATTTACAAATTCAAGGGAGGGTTGCTACGGGTCTATTTTTTTTATAAACTGTGATTTGCTTAATGCATGCATATTTGATTTAGAATATGTATTACATTTCCTATAGATATATATTTTTATCAGGTATGGTAGGACGAAGAGGATCGTACCTCGGTGGATCCCGTACCGGTAGAAGTTCTACCGGTAGAGGAGCATCCCGTAGTCGTAGAGGTTCCACCGGTGGACTGAGTGGTACTCTGGATGATGGTTCTGGACCCTCGTCTCCTAGTACTCCAATGTACCAACTACTCAGATCTTCGAGTAGATCGGCGGTACGTGGCAGTACTCTTGGGATGACAGTTCCAGGCCTGATCCTAGGCTGTCTAGAATTCCTACTGCGGACAGCACTATAGAGACGGAGGAGCGGGTGGAGGAGGTCGCACCTATGTCGTCTCCATATGAACTGAGCGATCCTCTATGCGCCCCTCCGAACGAGACGAGGATAGAGATTTGGTCCGACGGGCCTATAAAGTAAGTTAATTAGTTAATATTTATTTATACTTATATCTATATATTCATGAATTTAATTATCGTTGTTGTTTGCCATTGAAAATGCGACAAGGTTTTTTGATTGGTAAAACTTTGGTATTTCAATTACAAATAGAACAACATACAATGTAGGACTAGACGTAGTCCTAGGAGTACACTTTTATTTTTATCTGGGAACTGTATCGGTGGAGCGAGTGGTAATACGTTGACTCCGTTGACGATCTGACGACGACATTGAATTCTCTGAAGCTCTGGGATGCTCTGGAGGCCGGAGTGTAACACCCAGTTTTTCAAATGAGGGTAATTTTGAACTTTTGAAATTATATTTTTATCTATTGATATTTATATCACATTATGATTTTTGGTAATTTTTAATCAATTTAAAATTATTTTAAGTCATGACTTGTGATTTTGATGTGCTACTAGTGAAACCCGAGAGACTGTCTGACCTAGTGCCTAACCATGTCATTAGGATGATTTATTTTTACTTTTGAGCATGAGCGTATTTTGGTCATTTTGACTTATTAGAATTATTTGATTAAATATTGGATTGGTGATTGTTATTTTGACTTTGACTAGTTGTGACTTAAGAGACTAACCTAGAAGCTAATCCTAGCTATGGTGACTTAGTTAGCATGGTGAGACCCTAGTCTAGCTTAAGTCAACCTTATTTTAGTCATTTAGGAACTAGTTTGAATAGGAGGATTAATGAATAGGTTCATGACCTATGACTTAAGGATTTAATTCCATGACTTATGAAACTTGGCCCATGGCCCATGACTTGAACCCTAACCATAATTTTAGCCATAAGTGACTAGCTATATAGAGATCCCCATCCTATTTAAATACTCATTCACTTGTTCTTGCCTCTTTTGTGCACAACCAACTTTTAGGAAGGAAAGGTAAATCCCCATTTTCCCAAATTCCTATTACTTCCATTTTAATTCCTTTTTCATCCAAATCTTTTACAATAGATTCTAATCATCGTCTATTTGATATTCATAGAGAGTAATTTCAGTTTGAGTATAATTTGGAGGATTTGGCTAGCAATGGAAATCAACCGATTTAGGGCTTTTCTTGGTCATTTGCACCTATGGGTAAAATCCTTCAAATTACATTTTAATTCTATTTTCCTTACATATTAGGCTAGATCTAGGTGTCCCCTAGTTGTCTCCCCAGTTTGGTAGGAAATCGTGTCCGTTTGGTGTCCGTATCGGACACGTATCAATGCTATACTTGATGTGTTTGATAGAATGCCCCTTAGGATTTTATTTTCAATTTTTGTAAAACTAATTGCATGGATTCGTAGATCTATATGTGAACAATAACTTTTGTGACGACTGAGTCAAATTTTGGTGGATTTTTGTGTCCAAAGTGGACACACATCACGTGTACGAGACACAATACCATGCCCGTGCAGTCCCCTGCCGTTCGACACTTCTGTAGGACACGACACGGCCTCTCGTAAGCTAATTTTTGGTGGACACGTGGGAGCACTATCTGCCATCACCTATACAAAATGTGAGGCAAAATGATCAAGTGGATCGAGAGAAAACTCGATCGTACTGGTCCTTGCCTGTGGTGCGCGTACATGAAAATGTGGCCTGATACGCACGTTTTGACACGACATGGGGACACAGGGACGTAGTGCAGGGCGACACAAGTGTAGTCCTATGTGGGGCGAACACATGGGCACGAGCACGAGTCGTGTCGTGTCCTGTGTCGCGTGAACGAGGCCGTGTCCTCGCTGCACGAGGACGGTCTGATGCTGTTTACTGACATTCAGTTTTTAGAATTCTTGGACCCTTTGTGTCCCAATTTTTGGACACATTGGGACACATGTATGTGCATGACATATCTCCATGTCTGTACCCCCTGACACAAGAATGTTTATTTGGGTTTTTGATTTGGTTTTTGGTTTAAAAAGGGGTTTTTCTGATACCTGTTTTAAATGACTGTTTTCAATGAGTTTGGAAAGGGTGAATTCGAAATTAGGATTTCAAATGAGATTTCTGAGATTGTTGAGAATGGGATTTGATTCCCATACTGTTTTTTCTGAGGTTTTGAAGTGTTAATGTGATGTTGTATTATCCCCAGGTTATGTTGTACTGATTTGGGTTTTCATTCAAAAAAAAAAAACTGTGAATGTATTGGAGTTTGATTTGCCTTTTGAAATGTTAAACTAAATTGATTTAATACCTGAGTTTGATATAGAGTAAGAATTGCTGAGATGTTGATTTTATTTACAGTTTTCCCTTGGTTTCATACATGTATAAATATGTATCTATGATTACATAAATAATATATAAGTATGTATGGTTACATTATGATACATAATACATGCACTGAAAAACTGAGAATAGGTTAGTACATGAACTGAGAATGGATATTGGCTTGATACTTTAAAACTGAAAATTCCTTAACATGTTGACTGATTACATTATTCCTGAGTTTGAGTGAATGACTTTGGGTTGGTTCTCTACTACATGAGATCACAGCCCCTCACATCCCTCTTCCTATTTAGATGTATGTAGTGAACTGAATATTATGCAACTGAAAGTTATATGAGAATGATATGCATGTATTATAAAATCTACATTCCAGTCCTCCCCTTTCCTTCCAGTTTTTCCATTGTTTTCCTCCTATTGGAAATGCAATACATGTATAGGTACATGTATGATATCTAATTGTATGCATTTGTAAATATTATGTTGTAGGTAATGTTTATGCATTATAGGTATACATAATGTAATGTATAATGCATGTAGGTAATACAAGTATGTATGTAAAATGCATGTATGTATGTATATATTATATTACATGAGATGTATGCATATGGTGTGAGATTAGTTGAGTTTCATATATGAAATTATATGATATATAGGGTAGTAGTTTGATTTATACCCTAATATAAGTTATAAGGATACTTGAGATATGTTATATGAATATATTTATATTATAGGATTTTAGGACCTTGGTATTAATGAAGGGGTTGGGTCCTAGATGAGTTAACTTAGGTTAAGGTGTGTTTCGCATCACATTAGTCTAGCAAAATAGTCCACATAGGCCATAACTCTAGATAGTTGACCAAATGTTGACCAAACCCTAGAATTGACCAAGGTTTGACCCAATAGTTCAGGATTGACTAGAGTTGACCAAAAGTCAACATTGAGTCTAAATGTGACCAATTGGCCTAGTTTGACTAGATGTTGACTTGGGTTGACCTAGAGTTGACCAAGTTTGATTTAAATCTAGTTTGACCTAGACAGTTGACCATGTTTGACTTAGAGTTGATTTTGACCTAGATTGACCTAGAAATCATGTAGATTGCATCAAAAACTTCATTTACCTTATTTTAAATATATTATAACATGTACTGCTCTATTTAGGATGTTGTGACTCCAGTGCAGACATATGATATTATACTACTCTTTCCAAAGTATCAGGCGAGTACATTCTCTGATAGTTCTCTCATTTATTTGTCAATTACTGTACTTCAGTTCTAGTTAGTTTTATGTGATTCTCTGTTACAACACATATAGATATTTCTGGATTCATGTATGCGACACACTTACCATATTGTCTGGCTTCTATTACTGGAATCATTCTGGAATTATTGCTAGTATCATCGTATTTGGCTGGACTCTTCTCAATTCTCGTGTCTTGTATTGGATTCACTTATATTACGGGACAGGAAAATATTGAGTAAGACATGTAGACATACCCCAAATATGGAATCTTCCAACTGGAATCTACTGGAAGCATAGCCATCTCTCATCTGATCAGAGAGAGATGTGCCTGATACCTACAGCCGTTTACATGTCGATCTCGGTATTTTAAAATACACCATTAGAATATAGCTAGTCTCACCTGGATTCTTGATCACTGACTAGAATCATCTTGTATTAGATTCGTTCCGTACTGGATTTACATAGGATTTACACTTGTTTACATTTACTGTCTTGACTTATCATGCTACTCTGGTTCAGTTAGAATTTTATTTTACAGTCTTCATTGCCATGATTCTTCTCTTGTTTTAGTTACTTTACTTTCTTTGTATCTTATCGGTTTCTCTATACCATCACCTGAATATAAACTACCATATTCATCAATAAAAATGTCTATAACTATTTTATAGTTCTCTGTCATTTACTTGTATTTCTTGATGAGTTGTACTCGTTCTTGTCCTGACTGGACCTGTTGAAAATATTACAGATGCATGCCCCAAGAACACTTGTCCACTTGCCCTACTTACTATGGACCTGGAGATGGCTTAGCTTCCTTTGGCCCCAATACTCAGGAGTGATCGGGAGACTAGCTAGTTGACTTGGTTTAGTTTTCATGTTTTAGAACTTGAATTGTAAATAAGTTGAGATATGTTTATTTTGAGATTGTTGGAGATTATATTATTTTAATAGTTGGTTTTATTTTAGTCTTAGTTATAAACTTTTGTGTTATCATATCGTACTTAGACTGTGATTGAGATTATATTATATCTATACTTGTCCTCCGTTCGGAGTTGAAATTTTTGACAAGTACATTATATAATTGCGTGAGTTGTTGGTTAGATAGTGACCTAGAACAGCGTTCTACCGCCGACACTGTGGTGTAGGCTGGGCGCTGTTACGTATTCGTACCCTCACAGTGGGTGCGGGTCGTGACACATTTTTAGTGGTGGCCCATGCAGGTCGAGTTTATGTAGTGGTATTCGAACTAGAGTATCACTTCAGCCTGTGATAGGATTGAGAGATAGGCTTTAACGGAGAGGTACTCAATCACAGTTAGAAAAAATTCTGCTTCAATTCATGCCATCTATACATCTTGCTGATTTGTCTTCCATGGAATTAACTGTCCTCTCTTGATTTATCGCTTCTATCTCAGTATTGATTTCTTATTTGATCTGTGTCTCCAGGATGGTTGAGACAAGATCACATCGTCCAGGACCGGGGTACGCTGATGAGAGGTCTGCCACCTCTCATCCTCAGCAGCCAGCTCTCGGTACCGCAGCCCCAGTCATGCCAGTTGGGGTGGGTATTTCAGCCACTTTCGGAGGAGCACCTCCACCAGTTAGGAGGCAGAGCCCGGTGCTTCCTGAGATCCTTCCGCTGCAACAGCCTCCACCTGCGGGGATGGTAGATGCTGCTCATCTGTTTTCTTTCGTAGAGAGGATTATGGAGTCTTATCAGCAGCAGCAGCAGCAGCAGCAGCTTCAGACTGCTGACTTTTGTCAGGGGATCAACGAGGCCCACCAACTAGTTTGTATGACTGTAGAGATGGTGACTACTCAGGGGCCGCAGCAGCAGCCTTACCGGAAGGAGAAGGACATTCAGGACTTCCAGAAGATGCATCCTAGAGATTTCCTGGGCACCGAGGATATTCACTATACGGATGATTGGATTGAGCATATCGAAAAGATTTTTTGGCCGGCGGAGATACCAGCCAGACTTTGTATTGAGGCAGCGGATAGTCAGATACAGGACCTAGCTTGTACCTGGTACCAGACAGATCTCCGAGTGGGAACAGAGGGTCAGACATGGGAGCAGTTCAAGGAGCTGTTCAAGGAACAGTTCTTTCCAGATGTGGCACTAGGAGCATCGAGGCGCAGTTTGAGAGTCTGGTTCAGGGGACCCTGACAGTTGCAGAGTACGTCGAAGAGTTCTGCCGGTTGGCCAGGTTTATAGATGATCTGATGGAGAAGACGAAGGCTAGGAAGTTCCATCGAAGGTTGACCAGGGAGGTTCGGTCACTGACTAAGAGTGACCGGAATGCTACCTTCATAGAGATCTTGGCAGGAGCTATAGCGGCAGAGGACGACCTGGGGCTGAAACTGAAGAGGGGTCGAGACTTTCAGGGAGTCAGTAGCAGCGGAGGCCAGGCCAAGAGGCCTCACATACAGATTCAGCAGACAAAGGCACCAGTGATGGTTCAGCAAGTGCAGCATCAGTATCGGGGCCAGGACCCGAAGAAGATCAGGTGTTCCTACTGCAGGAAGTTGGGACACACCAGGGAGCAGTGTAGGAAGAGGCTGAAGGTTTGCTATTTTTGTGGGTCTGAAGCCCACCAGAAGATAGATTGTCCCTTTGCACCTCCTTTTGAGGGAGTTAGGCTACCTGTAGCTCAGCACCAGAGGGGTGGAGCTTTTGCGATGGCGGTCGAGGAGACCGATGCTGCAGGTGATGGGTTAGCAGGTTTGTCCTTCTCGTTCTTCCTCTCCACCATCATGTGTAATTTCTATTAGTACCTGCCAGGATATCGCTTGTGATTTGCTAGATAGTATAGCTACCCTGATCGAGACTGTGGAATCATGACCAGTAGGATTTTGTTGTATGTTTCCTATCGACCTTGATTGATTGGGGGTTTGACCTAGTAGGGGTACGATCATCTTAATTTCGAGGACGAAATTTTTCTAAGGGGGTAGGATTGTAACACCCAGTTTTTCAAATGAGGGTAATTTTGAACTTTTGAAATTATATTGTTATTTATTGATATTTGTATCACATTATGATTTTTGGTGATTTTTAATCAATTTAAAATTATTTTAGGTCATGACTTTTGATTTTGATGTACTGCTAGTGAAACCAGAGAGATTGTCTGACCTAGAGCCTAATCATGTTACGATGATTTATTTTTACTTTTGAGCATGAGGGTATTTTGGTCATTTTGACTTATTAGAATTATTTGATTAAATATTGGATTGGTGATTGTTATTTTGACTAGTTGTGACTTAAGAGACTAACCTAGAAGCTAAACCTAGCTATGGTGACTTAACTAGCATGGTGAGACCCTAGTCTAGCTTAAGTCAACCTCATTTTAGTCATTTAGGAACAAGTTTGAATAGGAGGATTAATGAATAGGTTCATGACTTATGACTTAAGGATTTAATTCCATGAATTATGAAACTTGGCCCATGGCCCATGACTTGAACCCTAACCCTAATTTTAGCTATAAGTGACCAGCCATATAGAGATTTCGACCCTATTTAAACATTCATTCACTTGTTCTTGCCTCTTTTGTGCTCAACCAGCTTTTAGGAAGGAAAGGTAAATCCCCATCTTCCCAAATCCTATTAATTCCATTTTAATTCTTTTTTCATCTAAATCTTTTGCAATAGATTCTAATCATCCTCCATTTGATATTCATGGAGAGTAATTTTAGTTTGAGTACAATTTGGAGGATTTGGCTAGCAACGGGAATCAACCGGTTTGGAGCTTTTCTTGGTCATTTGTACCTTTAGGTAAAACCCTTCAAATTGCATTTTAATTCTGATTTCCTTGTATATTAGGCTAGATCTAGGTGTCCCCTAGCTGTCCCTTAAGTTTGGTAGGAAACCATATCCGTTTGGTGTCCGTATCGGACACGTATCAATGCTATACTTGATGTGTTCGATAGAATGCCACTTAGGATTTTATTTTCAATTTTTATAAAACTAATTGCATGGATTCGTAGATCTATATGTGTATAATAACTTTTGTGTGGACTGAGTCAAATTTTGGTGGATTTTCGTGTCCAAAGTGGACACGTATCACGTGTACGAGACACAGCACCATGCTCGTGCAGTCCCCTGGTGTTCGACACTTCTCTAGGACACGACACGGTCTCTCGTGACCTAATTTTTGGTGAACACGTGGGGACACTGTCTGCCATCACCCATACGAAATTTGAGGCAAAATGATCAAGTTGATCGAGAGAAAACTCGATCGCACTGGTCCTTGCCTGTGCTACGCGTACGTGAAAACATGGCCTGATACGCACGTTTTGACACGACACTGGGACACGGGGACACAGTGCATGGTGACACGAGTGTAGCCCTATATGGGGCGAACACATGGGCACGAGCACGAGTCGTGTCATGTCCTGTGTCGCGTGTACGAGGCCGTGTCCTCGCTGCACGAGGACGCTCTGATGCTGTTTACTGACATACAGTTTTTAGAATTATTGGACACTTCGTGTCCCAATTTTTGGACACATTGGGACACATGTATGTGCATGACATGTCCCTATGTCTGTACCCCATGACACACGAATATTTATTCGGGATTTCGATTTGGTTTTTGGTTTAAAAAGGGGTTTTCTGATACCTGTTTTAAATGATAGTTTTCAGTGAGTTTGGAAAGGGTGAATTCGAAATTAGGATTTTAAATAAGATTGTTGAGAATAGGATTTGATTCCCATACTATTTTTCCTGAGGTTTGCAAGTGTTAATGTGATGTTGTATTATCCCCAGGTTATGTTGCACTGATTTGGGTTTTCATTAAAAAAAAAAACTGTGAATGTATTGGAGTTTGATTTGGGTTTTGAAATGTTAAACTAAATTGATTTAATACCTAAGTTTGATAGAGAGTCGGAATTCCTGACATGTTGATTTTATTTACAGTTTTCCCTTGGTTTCATACATGTATAAATACATATCTACGATTACATAAATAATATATAAGTATGTATGGTTACATTATGATACATAATGCATATACTGAAAAACTAAGAATTGGTTAGTACATGAACTGAGAATGGATATCGGCGTGATACTTTGAAACTTAAAATTGCTTAGCATGTTGACAGATTACATTATTCCTGAGTTTGAGTGAATGACTTTGGGTTGGTTCTCTACTTCCTGAGATCACAGCCCCTCACATCCCTCTTCCTATTTAGATGTATGTAGTGAACTGAATGTTATACAACTGAAAGTTATATGAGAATGATAAGCATGCATTGTAAAATCTACATTCCAGTCCCCCCATTCCTTCCAATTTTTCCATTGTTTTTCTCCTATTTGAAATACAATACATGTATAGGTACATGTATGATATCTAATTGTATGCATTTGTAAATATGTATGTTGTAGGTAATGTTTATGCATTATAGGTATACATAATGTAATGAATAATGCATGAAGGTAATGCAAGTATGTATATAAAATGCATGTATGTATGTTTATATTATATTACATGAGTTGTATGCATATGGTGTGAGATTAGTTGAGTTTCATATATAAAATTATATGATATGTAGGGTAGTTGTTTGATTTGTACCAAAATATAAGTTATAAGGATACTTGAGATATGTTATATAAATATATTCATATTATAGGATTTTAGGACCTTGGTATTAATGAAGGGGTTGGGTCCTAGATGAGTTAACTTAGGTTAAGGTGTGTTTGGCATCGCATTAGTCTAGCAAAATAGTCCACATAGGCCATAACTATAGATAGTTGACCAAATGTTGACCAAACCCTAGAATTGACCAAGGTTTGACCCAATAGTTGAGGATTGACTAGAGTTGACCAAAAGTCAACATTGAGTCTAAATATGACCAATTGACCTAGTTTGACTAGATGTTGACTTGGGTTGACCCAGAGTTGACCAAGTTGGACTTAGACCTAGTTTGACATAGACATTTGACCATGTTTGACTTAGAGTTGACTTTGACCTAGATTGACCTAGAAATTATGTAGATTGCATCATAAACTTCATTTACCTTGTTTTAAACACATTATAACCTGTACTACTTTATTTAGGACATTGTGACTCCGGTGCAGACATCTGATATTACACTACTCTTTTCAGAGTATCAGGCGAGTACATTCTCTGATAGTTCTCTCATTTATTTATCAATTACTGTAATTTAGTTCTAGTTAGTTTTATATGATTCTCTGTTACAATACGTATGGATATTTCTGGATTCATGTATGTGACACACTTACCATATTGTCTAGTTTCTATTACTGGAATCATTCTGGAATCATTGCTAGTATCATCGTGTTTGGCTGGACTCTTCTCGATTTTCATGTCTTGTATTGTATTCACTTGTATTGCGGGACGGGGAAATATTGAGTAAGACATGTAGACATACCCCAAATTTAGAATCTCCCAACTGGAATCTTCTGGAAGCATAGCCATCTCTCGCCTGATCAGTGAGAGATGTGCCTGATACCTACAGCCATTTACATGTCGATCTCGATATTTTAAAACATACCATTAGAATATAGCTGGTCTCACCTGGATTTTTGATCACTTACTAGAATCATCTTGTACTGGATTCATCTTGTATTAGATTCATCCCGTACTGGATTTACATAGGATTTACACTTGTTTACATTTACTGTCTGGACTTATCATGCTACTCTAGTTCAGTTAGAATTTTATTTTACAGTCTTTATTGCAATGATTCTTCTCTTATTTTAGTTACTTTACTTTCCTTGTATCTTATCGGCTTCTCTATACCATCACCTGAATATAAACTACCATGTTCATCAATAAAACTGTATATAACTGTTTTATAGTTCTTTGTCATTTACTTGGGTTTCTTGATGAGTTGTACTCGTTCCTGTCCTGACTGGACCTGTTGAAAATATTACAGATGCATGCCCCGAGGACACATGCCCTACTTACTATGGACCAGGAGATGGCTTAGCTTCCTTTGGCCCCGACACTCAGGAGTGATCGGGATACTAGCTAGTTGACTTGGTTTAGTTTTCATGTTTGAGAACTTGAATTATAAATAAGTTGAGATATGTTAGTTTTAAGATTGTTGGAGATTATATTATTTTAGTAGTTGGTTTTATTGTTGTATTTAGTCTTAGTTATAAACTTCTGTGTTATCATATTGTGCTTAGACTGTGATTGAGATTATATTATATCTATACTTATCCTCCGTTCGGAGTTAAGATTTTTGACAAGTATATTATATATTTGCGTGAGTTGTTGGTTAGAGAGTGACCTAGAACAGCGTTCTACCGCCGACACTGCGGCGTAGACAGGGCGCTGTTACGTACTCGTACCCTCACAGTGGGTGCGGTTCGTGATACGGAGCGTTTGGAGAAGAAGTAGACGTTACGTGTCCCTTCTTGTCTCTGTATGTAGATATGATAATCTCTCCGTGTGTGTATGAAGGAATGATCCTTCTATTTATAGACAACAGACTGGTAACTTATGCACATACATGTAGGATGCGCCTGTACGTAGGAACGCCATGTGGCTGATGTTGTGGGTCATATGGACGATGCACCCTGGGTTGAAGCTAAATCTGTTGAGCTACTCAGTTGGGTTACGGTGGAGCTGACACGTGGCAGTTGTGGATATTTGGTTGTTGCTACGATCTTGGGTGGTTAGCACCCATTCGTAGGTAGAACTGAGTCAAATGACATATGGCATGTGTTCATGGCACAAAGATCTCAGATTTGGTGGAGGGTGATCTGTCATGATGCGCCTAGGATCTGGCACATGGGATGAATTGGGCTATGACTTTTAGAGGTTGTAGACAAGTCTGGGCACATAGCTTTTGAGGTGCATGTAGAGCTTCGAGCGTATGGCTGTGGAGGCGCATACAAAGACTTGGCTTCTGTCATTTGGGATCAGGAGTAAGTCGGGACGCATGGCTTTTGAGACGCACCCTATTAGGTGCATGGGTCTATGTCCTATTGGGCGTATCGGTAAGGAGCGCATGGTGCTGACGGTGCATCTGCTGTATGGCGCATCCTCATTGGCCCGTATGTTGAGTTCTTTGAGGCATTAATGGCCATTTTGACTTGGCTGAATTTGAAGAGGCAGATTTATTGGCATTAAAGCAAATTTATTACACTAAATGTGAAGTGACTGTAGCGCATGGGTGAGAGTTGCCCTGACCTATAAATAGCTTTGTGAAGAGTTTCGTTCCTCATTTTAGTTTGCTTTCCTTTATGGAGACGAACTCGATCGGTCCCCTGCCTTGGCGAGTTGATGATGAACTCCTTCCGAAGACGAAGATGTGCCGAGTTGGTTTATTCACCACCGGCCTTGTTTTCATACAAGCCTGTAAGAGTGCCTGTTGTATCCAAATATCGGGTTCATCCTGTCCCGACACAGGCTGAATATACCTGTTACATCTAAAGATCGGGGCGGTCGTGCCCCAATATTTGTTATGCTGGAAGAGTCGCAGATCGGGGCTATCGTGCTCCCATTTTGTTAGGCTAGAAGCTCCACTCCTCCTGCTAGAGTACACACACGCTGACGAGGAAGTGATTCATTCTGACTATGCATGGGGATGCGCCTACGCTGATATGATGGGATGATGCGCCTAACAAGTGATGCGCCTGGCTGTAGCACTTGAGTGATGTGCCTGGCGGTATGTTGTAGTGATGCGCCTGGCAGTTGCTTTTAGGATTTTCTTTCTCTTTGTAAAAGAATTCTCCTTTGTAAAAGAGTTTTAGACATGTGATAGACTTTCATATAGAATAAAAGCCCAAATTTTTTGTCTCTACTTCTTTGTTATTTTCTGCTATGCCAAGTATTCTGGTGAGTTTCCCGGTGTATGGGACACATGAGATTTAGGGCTCATAGGAGTTCTGGCCTTAGATGCGCCTAAAATTCCATGCTTCTACAAGACCCACTTTAAAGTTTTCAAAACTTTCTGCCAAGTTTTGGAATACTTTGAACAAGAAGCATGGGTAGTCATTGTTCTGGGTGCATGTCCTCGTCTGGGAGCATGGCTCTTCTGGGCGCATGATCGCTCCACGCATTATTGAAGGGGGCGCATGCTCTTCTCGATTTTAATATAAGAAGATTAATGATAATCTTTTGGAATATATACAGCCGTCAGTTTTATGAGACCCGAAGATTTTTTGCTGATGTCAGCCTTTATCGGTTCATGCGCATGGCTCATGCCTATAAATAGGCATCTGTGAGTGAGAAAGTGTCTTCTACTTTTGTTTTCTCTTCAGAACTTTGCTTTCTCTTCTCCAAAGCTTTTCTCTTTTCTTCAACAAAAGCTTTTTAGAGAAATGGCCCCTAAGACTTCCCGTGGCGGTGCTGGCCGAGGAAAGAGAAAGGACAAGGAGCCCGTGGAGGAAACCATCATATTCACTCAAAGATAATATGGACGTGGTAAATATGGGGTTATGGTAGAGCTTTCCTAATAAGAGGTGATATAGACGTGGCAGGAGTGAACTCTGTAGGGATGTATAGAACAACTCAAAGGTGATGTGGACGTGGATGTTCTATGATTGACGTGCAACAACGTGGGGATTGTTATATGGGATGTTTACTCAGAGGTAATATGGACATGGTAAACATAGTAATAAGCATGATCCTACGTAGTATAGAATTCTGCTTTGTGGGGTGTAGAGAAGCAATTCAGAGGTAATGTGGACGTCGTTGTCACCTACTGGGGATGTAACAGAACAACTGGGTTCCAGGAGCACTTGATTGTCAAAGAAGGGGAGTGAACTTGGTTATCAGGTTCACAAATTCTCTTGCTGGGGAGAAGGAAGTATATTTTGAAGGATGTCAAGAATAGTACTTCTTTAGGAACTTGCCTTTGATGGGCATCATGAACAAGTCCCCATTAGGTTGAGCGAGAGGGTAAGCACCGTTTGAGTATATCGTCTCTATGATGAAGAGACCTTCCCATTTGGGTTCGAACTTTCCCGGTGTCTTGTGAGTCATCACCATCATCTCGTGACTGCCAGAACCAGGTCGCCTACTTGGAAAGTACTCTGTTTGACTCTTCTGTTGAAAGCCTATGAAATACGGGCTTGATAAAGTTCGATGTGCTGTTGAGCCAATAGGCATTTTTTATCCAACGTTTCCAACTCTTGCAGACGGCGACGTTGATTGTCTTTTTGTCTTCTTCTGTCAGCTAGTTTGTGATTGCCACTCGGATTGAGGTTATCTGGATCTCTAGAGGTAGTACTGCTTCGCTTCTATAGACCAACGAGAATGGTGTGTTACCCGTCGGGGTCCGTACCATCGAGTGATAGGCCTAAAGGCATTCACCCAGCTTCTTGTTCCAGTCGCACTTGTTGGATGATACGACATTTTTGAGTAGCTTGACAATGGTTTTATTAAAAGCTTCAGCCAATTCGTTTGTTGTCGAATTGTAGGCGGTTGATGCCATATTCTGAATACGATTCTTGTCACAGAATCTACTGAACGCATGGCTGATAAATTATGGACCATTGTCGTGGATGATCCTCCGGGGCACCCTGAAACGGTAGATGACGTGATACTTGATGAAGCTGATCACCTTTGAGCTTTTTACCTCTGTCAATGGTACTATTTCTGCCCATTTAGAGAAGCAGTTGGTGATTGCTAGGATAAAGCGGTATCCCCTAGATGAGGGAGGGGTGATAGTTCCTAATATGTCCATGCCCCAGGCTTCAAATGGACAAGTGGCGACCGTAGGATGTAGAGGTTCCGACGGTCTGTGGATGGAGTCGGCATGTAGCTGGCAAGCACGACATTTCTTTGCATACTCGACAGCGTCTGCCATCGTGGTGGGCCAATAATAGCCCATATGTCGAAGTCGATCCTGTAGTTTAGGACCTAGTTGATGGGCTTCGTATGTTCTGTCATGAGCTTTTCGAAGAGCTTCAGCTGCTTCTTCACTTGATAGACATCAGAGGAGAAGCCCGTCGTAGGAGCATCGGCACAACTTTTTAGTGGCTGTAGCATAGTAGAACCGGAGGGAGCGCATTTTGACGGAGACTGCTTCCTTCGGATCATAAAGAAGGATTCCGTAGACGACGAAGTCGATGAACGGGAACCTCCAGTCTCTGACATTGACGCTGGCGTCTGTAGGCATGGCATGATTTGTCCACATGTACAGATTATTTCTAGGGCAAGCCAAATCTCAGCCCACCACTGTAATGAAGTATTGTGTCCTGACGGGTGCCGCTAGCGAAGTCGCAAGGCCAACTAGGGCGTCAGCCTCCATGTTTTGTAGCCAAGGCATATGTTCTATAAAGAACTCTGCAAAGGTTGAGATGATGTCCAATACTGCTTTATGATAGGGGATAAGGTCCTCATGACGGACTTCATATTGTCCTCAAACTTGATTGACGACGAGCTTAGAGTCGTCGTAAGACTCGAGATATTCTACCCCAACTGTTCTACTAATTGGAGTCCCATGATGAGGGCATTGTACTCTGTAACATTGTTGGAGCATGGCTATAAAAGGGAATAGGCACGCTGGATGACTAACTTGTCGGAAGAGATTAGGACTACCCCTACTCCTGCAATAATCTGGCCTTTGGGACCTGTTCTTGAAGCATCATCGAAGAATATCCGCCAAACGGGATTCTCTTCAGTAATGTTTGATTCTTGTACTTCATCTGGAATATCTTCATGGAGTCTGGACGATTCCAAAATTGGATGCGTAGCTAGGAAGTCAGCCAGTGCTTGGCCCTTGATAGCCTTTTGCAGGATGAATACCATGTCATATGGTGTCAATAGTATTGCTCAAGTAGCTAATCGGGAGTTTAGTGCTCCCGACTTTGTCATCAGAACTCTGAGCGGATTGACTCGGGAGATGACATGAATTGTCTGTCCCGAGATATAATAGCGAGTCTTCTGGATGGAAAACACTAGAGCTAGACATTCTTTTTTCGATGGAGTTGTACCGGTATTCGGCCCTGATCATTATCCTGCTAAGGTAGTAGATGGCTTGCTCGTGGCCCGTATTATTATTCTGGGCCAACAAAGCGCCAAGGGAATGGTCCATTGCGCGGACATAGAGTGGAAATGGTTTGCCTGCGACGGTTGCCACCAAGACTGGAGGGCTCATCAGATAAGCTTTAATGTCGTCGAAGGCTTTCTGACATTCTTTCGTCCAGACATAGGAGACTCCCTTCTTCATGAGCTTGGTGAAGGGTTGACATTTCCCGAAAAGGTTCGTGATAAACCTTTGGATGTACGCGAGACGTCCCTGCAGGCCTCGAAATTCTCTAAGGTTCTTCGGAGGATCCATGTCAAGGATGGCTTTAGTCTTCTCGGGGTCGACATGGACGCCTTTTGCAGTGATAATGAAGCCCAAGAACTTTCCACTAGAAACCCCAAAGTAGGATTTGGCGGGGTTCATCTTAAACTGATGTACCCACATGAGATCAAAGACTGTCTTCAGATCTTATAGGTGATCGCCTCGAAGATAGCTCTTGACGAAGATATCGTCAACATAGCATTCGACTGTTTTACGGAGGTGCTGGCAGAAGATGATGCTCATAGCTCTTTGGTATGTGGCACCTGCATTCTTCAGGCCAAAGGGCATTACTGTGTAGCAGTAAACCCCCTTCGGAGTGCTGAATGATGTGTGCTTTTCGTTGTCTGGGAACATCTTGATTTAGTTGTAGCCTGAGTACCCGTCCATAAAGGACATGCGCTCAAAGCCACATGTATTGTCGATCATTACGTCGGTGATCGGGAGTAGAAACTCATACTTCGGGCAAGCCGAGTTGAGGTCCCTGAAGTCAATGCAGACATGGATCTTCCCGTTCATCTTGGTGATGGGGACGAGTTCGCTACCCACTCTGGATGTTGCTCTTCGCGAATAAACCCGCTGCCTAGGAGTTTATCTACTTCTTTGTCAATAGCGACCATAATGTTGGGATGGAAGCGTCGCTGTTTCTGCTTAACGGGCTTAGCGCCAGGTAAGATATTAAGCTTGTGCATTGCGACTTGTGGGTCAAGCCCCGACATGTCTTCGTAACTCCAAACGAAGACGTCGATGTATTCTTTGACCAATTGGACCAAAGATTCTCGATCCTTTTCCGACAAGCTCTTGCTGATAAAAATAGGTTTAGATGAAGATCCATCCCTGAGGTCGATCTGCTCGACTTCGTCTTCGGTACGGGTTCTCGTAATTCAAAGCGAGATTTCCATTGTGCGCCTAGGCGTTTGTTTGATTGTCATCTTCATCTTCTGAAGGATGTGCTGATGTCATGTTGGCTGACAGCACCTTCATGAAGATTGGGTCGTATAATCTCCCTATATTTTACATGAATTTATTTAATTTATTTTGATTTATAGTATATATATTTAAAAAAAAATTATTAGGAGCAAGTATGTCTACAAGGTTATACCTATACTTGTATATATATATATATATATATATATATATATATATATATATATATATATATGGTGTTACATATATTATAATACAAAATGGCCAAAGTATATATATAATATATGTAGTTAATGGCACTGGCTAAGCTCTTAGTAAAGTATAAGAAATAGGAAGCTACTATAGCTACTACAGTAGTCAGATTGGCCGACCCCATCCATGCGAGCTAGAGTCGAATTCGAAGAGGATTTGAATCAAATCCTTATCAAAATCCTGACAAATCTTTTTCAATTCTTCTTATGGGTGCAGACCCTTTGAATTCCTACAAATTTGCTCAAAATCCCATTCAAATCCTAGTCTGAAATGGAGAAAAAAATCTGAATGTAAATTAGATTGAAACTGCGTATATATACGCGGGACTCTCGAACGATAGGGCTTTTATCAACTCCAAAAATCACAAACTTCTCTCCAACCCAGCTGTAGTGACCCTAGAGCAAGCCTCGACATCAGCGCCCCTCCGCGATACATTTTCAGCACTGTTGACCGCCCCACACGGCCAGATTTTTGTCAGAGACTTCCCACGACAGAGTATACTCTGTTCAGGATCATATTGCCATCGCCCAGGTACCTATGTTCTTTGTTGTTTTTCTTCAATCGTACTTGATCAAAAGTTGATCTAACGAATCCCTTGCGTAGTCGATATAACCCTCTATACAACTATTTAGAAAGATTAGATCCTTACTCATTAAACAGTTCATAAAATTCCCTGAAAAACTAATAAAAATATGTTCGCAACTGAACATAAAAACCCGATCAACCCCCCAAATTCAAGGGCTTAAAATCATCAGGACAATAGAAATTTTAGAAAGCTAACTTAGAATAGTTAAAAACAATCTATAGGGGATCAAAACCCTACTGGTAGAATTATTGTTCGTCAAATATACAACAAGTTATTTGACCCTAAAAATCAAGAAAAACCTAATTCTGAAAATAGAAAATTTGGAAAAACTTTCCGATACGATGTGCACCCCGACAAACAGGACAACATGGTCGTACATTATATGCGTCGAAAGGCGCGTATGGATGTTGCCGACGTGTGGGAATTGACGGAACTCGATTTCGTTGCGTGTGCGCGACGAAATCAGTACGTATCCGTCAAGTTACCTCCGTATCAACCTTTTGCAAACTTGGCCCTAACTTCGTATACGTTCGTCGTATCGAGACGAAACTTTCCCCAACAGGAACGTATCAAAATTTTGGTCCTGTGTGCCAAGTTTGGTCTAATTCTGAGAAGGTCGACCGGAACGCCAATTTGGCGGTCCCGCGACCCGATCCAACGGACGATTATGTGTACGGCTCATCGGAATCAAAAATTGCACATACAGTTGGGTTCGTCTCCTCAAACCGGACTCGTAGATATGTAGTTTGACGACTGTAGAGACCGTAGACATTAGCACGTATTTCGATGCAAAACGGGTCCAACGGTGGACATCGTTTTGACCCAAAATTATGATTTTGCCCCTGTTTCAGGATTAAACTTTTGGATAGGCCTTTCCTAGGTATATCACTTATTTTGAGTACATTCTTGATGTTTGTTTCAGCATCCAGAGTTGTTTGGAGATTGTGACATTTTTTTGCGGACATTATGAATTTGGACTTGCCACCTTCGCACCACCAGGCAAGATACCTTGCCACCTTATTCTGTGATTTATATATTCTTATTTTTCATTTGTTATTTTTAGTATTTCTTATTTGTTGATATTATAAAACTGTACGTTCAAGTCACACTTGGGTGAAAGCGACTCTCTCAGTCGTTTTCTTGCTTTTATTTATTTCTCTTACATTGACTTAGTCTAATGACCACCCATTGTTGATAAGGTATTGGTATATCTCATACGGCCTTGACACTTGTGTTACCATGAGTTGTGAGTCACATATAGGACACGTACCCGCGTAGTCGGCTGGCCACCGATACATATGGAGCATGCGACGGATAGGAGTAACTGTCACTAGAATTACATGTTATAAGACTTAGCGGTTACTAGAGTTTCATATCAGTCATAGAAATGATGATACTAGGCATTTGTTGGGGAGAACAATACCTGACGTATTGGCTTCTTTGTACTTCCCTGATTACCTTCGCGCTCCTCCGGGGACGCAGGCCCCAAGTGCCCTCTGTCGTTTTCCAGAGCATTATGGACGTAGCCCTTGCACATGATGTGCCCTGAGGATCTTCGGACATTACGAACGTAGGTCCCTGGTGCCCTATACGGGGACTATGCCGATCTCATCTACAGCCAGGGCTCATGCATCGTAGAATTGTTTCTCAAACTGTATATTCACAGTAGACTGGTCAGGAACCCTATTGCATGCATCATCTTTTCTTTTTTATTATATATCATGGTTTACATGGCATGGTGTTTTCTTGTATCTTGTTATGTCCCGCTGAGGACCTAGTTATCTCTCCAGGATTAGACGACTTTTTGCAGGAGTACAAAGTGGCTTTGGATCCTTCATACATTGATGACGAGGTACTTCCTACTGATTTCTAGTCTATTCTTTATTGAGAAATTAGTGGATATTTTTACATCTATTTTCCTTATATTTTGCGGAGGTTGGACTCCGATCTTATGAGACTATTTTTATAGCTGTTTGGAGTAAGTATGTTCACCCGGCTATCTTTTGATACACTCATCTATTATCTGGACTTTATTATCTTCTGTGTTGAGTTGTTATGAGATTAGATTATATTATTCTGCCCTGTGGTTACTTTATATACAGCTTATGTACATATACGAGGACTCCATATATTGGAGTATTCTTCGTATATGTGCAGTTTGCATGTTCACATACTCGGTCCTACGTATTTCGGAACTGGGGCATTACATATTTTTGTGGTGGCCCATGCAGGTAAAAAAATGTTGTTGGATTACATGACTGTGCCCAACAAGCCTGCATACAGGAATAGGAATAGTATCTCATTAAGAACTACTACTTCCCATGACTTCCAATCTTTTCAAATTCCTTCGATTACTTGAATTACCTCATATCTAACCTCTCATAATATCGTCCTATTCTTCCTCATACCAACAGTATCAATCTAAGAAGCGGATGCACTTCTGCCTTGGCCCTCACATCTGGTGAAAAGGCTACCCCGGAGGGACAGAATCCTCCAATAACTTCGATGACATCGTACCAGCCAGGACAGTCGCAGCCTACTACGACTCCGACGATGGTGTGCCCAGATATCGCAACACCCCCAGTCAGCTAGGCTGGACAGACCACTACCATGCCACCGGGGGAAAATGTGCCACTGCCTCCACCACCACCATTCCTACAACAGTTTCTATCCCAACCGGGGCCTCAGATGCCTCTACCACCGGTTGATGGGAGCCCTACTTCTCAGTTCATATATGCCATGATGCAGGCTCACTGGCAGCAGACTGAGCTGATGGGACAGACTATCATGGCAGCATTGGCTAGACCACCACCTCCACCTCCGGTACCGGTACTAGCACCAGCACCGGCTGTGCATCCTTATAAAGGCTCTATCAATAACTTTACAAACATGAACCCCAAGTCCTTCAGAGGAACGGGGAAGCCACTCGAGGTCTCACAATGGCTCATTAGTACGGAGAAGCTACTAAAGGCATCCCAGTTGCCAGCTCGAGATTGGATGACAGCAGTGGACCTACTATTAAAGGATAATGCCCACCACTGGTGGAATACGAAAGAGAGACGATTAGGCGCTGGGATCACCTAGAAGCAGTTCTATGATCTATTCTATGAGAGATTCTTCCCCACCCATGTTGGAGACGGTCTCTACGACCAATTCCTTCATCTGAAGAAAGAAAATATAACGGTTGATGAGTATAACTCAGAGTTCAATCACCTGAGTAGATTTGGTGTGGGACTCATCCCAACGGAGTTAGAGAAGGCAAGAAGATTCCATCAGGGGCTTGTACTACACGACTACCTAGTCTCGAGTCTCCTATTCAGCTGTCTTAGAAGAAGCTCGTGCTCAGGAGATTCTTCGCAAGGAGCAGCAGCAGACATCGAGACGCTAGACACTAGCAGTTACACCAGCCCGAGCTACACAGAGAGGACCTATCAGGTGGCCCACAGGAAAGCACCAGCAGAGGTCCCACCTTACCAGAAGCCTGTTTGCCATTACTGCAGAAAGCAAGGACATCTCCAGAACGACTGTTGGAATCGCCTTAGGTTGTGCTTGAGATATGGATCCAACCAGCACATGCTCAAGGACTGTGCGAAGCAACAGGCGATAGTACATGCACGGCAGAACCTGAGGCCTACAGCCCCAGCACTTCCAGCACCACGGCCTGTAGCAAGAGCACCTTGCCCACCATTGCCTCCTCAAGGCGTATAGTACAACCATGCCAGAGCTCTGGGTCCGAGACAGAATTATGGGCAGACTTTCTCATTTGTTGTTGAGGATATAGAGACAGAGGCAGAGGTCATAGCAGGTATAATTTTAGTTGTTTTATTTCCTGCCATTACATTGTTTGATACTGGAGCCACTCATTCATTCATAGCCACTAGTTTTGCCACTAGACACAGGATTCCCATCACACCCTTATCTAGAAATATTAGAATCCTCACTGGATGAGGAGTTTTACTTGTTAGTGGTGTTTGTAGACTTTGTCCTATAGTGATATGTGGTAGAGAGATGAAATCACGACTTTTTGTATTCCCTATGCCGACATTCGACGTGATTCTCGGAATGGACTGGTTAAGCCAGCATTTTGTCCTTATAGACTACCATAGGGGCAGTATCGTCTTTAGACCACCGAATGCGACGGAGTCCGAGTTCACCAAGGAAGAAGGAGAGAGTATTGATGCATCTACATTAGGGACTCACATGATGATGCAGGATACCCCTCAGCACCCTGTCATCTCTGAGTTCAAATATGTATTCCTTGAGGATTTACCGGGGCTGCCGCTTGACAGAGACATCGAGTTTTCTATTGAGCTTATTCCAGGAGCCGAGCCTATTTCATCTCGAGTATATTAACTAGCACCGAAGGAGTTGGTTGAATGAAGACACAGATTGACGACTTATTGGAGAAAGGCTTTATTCGTACCAGTGCGTCACCATGGGGAGCACCCGTTCTTTTTGTGCCTAAAAAAGATGGAACAGTACGCATGTGCATCGACTATAGGGCTTTGAATGCAGTGACGGTGAAGAACAAGTATCCCTTGCCGCGTATAGACGATCTATTCGATCAACTGAGCGGAGCAAAAGTATTCTCTAAGATTGACTTACGATCGGGCTATCACCAACTGAAGGTTCGGAAGGAAGACATTGCGAAGACAGCTTTTCGATCAAGGTATGGACACTACGAGTTCTTGGTCATGCCTTTCGGTTTGACCAACGCTTCCGCAGTCTTCATAAATTTAATGAACAAGATCTTTCATGAGTACTTGGACAAATTTGTAGTCGTCTTTATAGATGATATCTTGATTTACTCCAAGAGTCAAGAGGAGCATGAGTAGCATCTACGGATTGTTTTGGGAACATTGAGGAATGAGCAACTTTTTGCGAAGCTTAGCAAGTATTTATTCTTTCTCAAGGAGTTACCTTTTCTTGGACACATTGTTACTGGAAACAACATATCAGTAGATGCTTAGCAGTCAAGGCATGGCCCGCTCCTACATCAGCTTCTAAGGTGAGAAGTTTTCTTGGACTTGCGGGTTATTACCGAAGGTTCGTAGAATTTTTTTCCTGAATAGCGGGGCCTACGACTCGACTAACTTTCAAGGATCAGGAGTTTATATGGACAGATGAGTGTCAAGCCGCTTTTGACGAATTGAAGAAGCGCATGACCACGGCACCAATCTTGACACTACCATCGGGCTCAGAAGAATTTGTGATCTACAGTGATACATCCGGGGAAGGATTAGGATGCGTATTGATGCAGCACGGTCATGTAGTGGCATATGCATCTAGACAGTTGAGGGTGCATGAGAAGAATTATCCGACCCACGATCTAGAGCTCGCAGCGGTTATCTTTGCTTTGAAGCTATAGAGACATTATTTGTACGGCGAGAAGGTTGACATCCACATTGATCATAAGAGCCTCAAGTACGTGTTCAAATAAAAGAGTTGAATATGTGACAGCGACGTTGGTTGGAGTTGACGACGGATTACGAGATCGAGCTACATTATCATCCGGGCAGGGCTAATGTCGTGGCAGACGCATTAAGCCGAAGGCCCATAGCACACTTCTTAACCACACAACGGGAGTTGATTAAAGATTTGCAACAGCTTGGTATTGAAGTAGTATTGCCTGGAGTGGATGGCGTATTAGCCAATCTCCAAGTGCAATCATCATTAGTAGAGAAGATCAAGGCGGCATTGCCTACGGATGCTATATTTCGACGGCTTAGAGAAAGGACTGAAGTAGGAGAGCAGACGGGATTGATGATTCATTCCGATGGGATATTACAATATGGTGATCATATTTATGTTCCTAATGGAGTGCTACGATAGGACTTGATGACATAAGCACATAGTTCGGCTTACTCTATTCATCCCGGAGGAACTAAGATGTACCAGGACTTATGGTAGTACTATTGGTGGCACGGAATGAAGCGGGAGATAGCTCGTTTCGTGGCCAAGTGTTTGGTATGCCAACAAGTGAAGGCCGAGCACCAGAGGACGGCCGAATTCTCGCAGCCGCTACCCATTCCCGAGTGGAAGTGGGAGCACATTACGATGGACTTTTTCACAAGATTTCCTCGGAGTCCTAGTGGATGAGATGTACGGTATAGGTGATCGTTGATGGACTTACCAAATCGGTCCACTTCTTACCTTTTAGAGTGGAACAGTCCATAAAAGTTTTGGCGAAGATGTATATGAAGCAAATAGTGAAACATGGTATACTAGTTAGCATCGTATCGGACCGTGACTCGAGGTTCACCTCGTACTTTTGGAGGAGTATGCAAGAAAGTTTGGGTACGCATTTGAAGTTTAGCATGACGTACCATCCGCAAACAGACGACCAATCAGAGCATACTATCCAGATGCTAGAGGATATGTTGAGAGCATGTATGCTTTACTTTGGCGGATCTTGGAAAGACCTCCTTCATCGAGTAGAGTTTTCCTACAACAATAGCTATCAAGCGAGAATTCAGATGGCTCCGTTTGAAGCATTGTATGGTAGAAAGTGTCAATCTTCTGTCTGTTGGAGCGACATCGAAGAGCGACAGATATTGGGACCCGAGTTAGTTTTGAGCACAGTAGAGAAGGTAAAGAAGATACATGACCACCTACGAGCAGCGCAGGATCGACAGAAGCAGTGGGCAGATAATCGTTGTCGACCCTTGGAGTTTAAGGAAGGCGACCATGTATTCTTGAAGATATCCCCCAGTAGAGGCACGATTCGATTCGGAGGACGTGGCAAGTTGAGCCCAAGATACATCGACCCTTTCGATGTCTTGGAACATATTGGAGAGGTGGCCTATAGATTGGCATTGCCACCGTCACTAGAAGGAGTACATGATGTATTCCATGTGTCGCAGCTGAGGCGATACGTGGCAGGTAGTAGTCATGTTCTCGATCACTCCAAAATCACAGTTGGACCTTGTTTATCGTACCAAGAGCAACCAGTAGGCATCCCTAATAGCCGAGTGAAGGTGTTACGAAATCAATCTATACCATTGGTTCGCGTGGCATGGAAGCATCACTCGCCGGGAGAGTCTACCTGGGCGACATTCGGAATTGCTACCCGTATTTGTTCAAAGACCAAGGTACATCTTGCATGTTGATTCTTTAATTTTTGCATTGTATTGTATACCCCCCGACGTTAGATTTTAATTTCAAGGACAAAATTCCATTAAGTTGGATATGATGTAATCCCCCTATATTTTATATGAATTTATTTAATTTATTTTATAGTATATATATTTTTTTTAAAATAAGAAGAAATTATTGGGAGCAAGTATGTCTACAGGGTTATACTATACTTGCATATATATATATATATATATATATATTTTATATATATATATATATATATATATATATATATATATATTTTATATATATATATATATATATATATATATATATATATATATATAATATGTGGTGTTACATATATTATATACAAAATGGCCAAAGTATATATATAATATATGTAGTTAATGGCACTGGCTAAGCTCTTAGTAGAGTATAAGAAATAGGAAGCTACTGTGGATAATACAGTAGTTAGATTGCCCGACCCCATCCGCGCGAGCAAGAGTCGAATCTGAAGAGTATTTGAATCAAATCCTTATCAAAATCCTGGCAAATCTTTTTCAATTCTTCTTGTGGGTGCAGACCCTTTGAATCCCTACAGATTTTCTCAAAACCCCATTCAAATCCTAATCTGAAATGGAGAAAAAAATTTGAACGTAAATTAGATTGAAACTACGTATATATACGCGGGACTCTCGAACGATAGGGCTTTTATCAACTCCAAAAATCACAAATTTCTCCCCAACCCAGTCGCAGTAACCCCAGAGCAAGCCTCGACATCAGCGCCCCTCCGCGATACACTTTCAGCGCCATTGACAGCCCCACACGGCCAGATTTTTGCTGGAGACTTCCCACGACATAGTATACTCTATTCAGGATCGCGTTGCCATCGCCAGGTATATATGTTCTTCGTAGTTTTTTTCAATCGTATTTGATCAAAAGTATATCTAACGATTCCTTTGCGTAGTCGATATAACCCTCTATACATCTGTTTAGATAGATTAGATCCTTACTCATTAAACAGTTCATAAAATTCCATGAAAAACTAATAAAAATATGTTCGCAACTAAACATAAAAACCCGATCAACCCACTAAGTTCAAGGGCTTATTACCATCAGTACAATTTAAATTTTAGAAAGGTAACTTAGAATAGTTAAAGACAATCTATAGGGGTCAAAACCCTACTTGTAGAATTATTGTTCGTCAAATATACAAGTTATTTGACCCTAAAAATCAAGAAAAACCTAATTCTAAAAATAATTTTTTTTGAAAAACTTCCCGATACGGCGTGCGCCCAGGCAAACCGGATGACTTGGTTGCGCACTATATGCATCGAAAGGCACGTATGGATGTTGCCGACGTGTGGAAACTGACGAAACTTGATTTCGTTGCGTGTGCACGACGAAATCAATGTTTATCCGTCAAGATACCCCGTATCAACCTTTTGTAAACATAGCCCTAACTTCGTGTACGTTTTTTTGTATCGAGATAAAACTTGCACCAATAGGACCGTATCAAAATTTTGGTCATGTGTGCCAAGTTTGGTATGATTCTGAGAAGGTCAACCGGAACGCCAATTTGGCGGGCCCGCGACCCGATCTAACGGACAATTTTGTGCACGGCTCATTGGAATCCAAAATTGGATATACCGTTGGGTTTGTCTCCTTAAATCGGACCCGTAGACATTTTGTTTGACGACTGTGGAGACCGTAGACATTGGCACGCATTTTGGTGTAAAATGGGTCCAACGACGGACATTATTTTGACCCAAAATTATAATTTTCCCCTGTTCCCGAATTAGACTTTTGAACAGGCATTTCTTAGGTATATTACTTATTCCGAGTACATTCTTGATGTTTGTTTCAGCATCCAGAGTTGTTTGGATATTGTGACATTTTTTTGCTGACATTGTGATTCTTGGACTTGCCACCTTCGTACCACCAGGCAAGATACCTTGCCACCTTACTCTATGATTTATATATTCTTATTTTCAGTTGTTATTTTCAGTATTTTTTATTTGTTGATATTATAAAACTGTGCGTCCAAGTCACAGTTGGGTGCAAGCGATTCTGTCGGTCGTTTTCTTGCTTTTATTTGTTTCTCTTGCATTGACTTAGTCTAGTGACCACCCATTGTTGATGAGGTATTGGTATATCTCATACGACCTTGACACTTGCGTTACCACGAGATATGAGTCACATGTAGGACACGTACCTGCGTAGTCGGCTGGCAACCGATACGTATAGAGCGTACGACGGATAGGAGTAACTGTCAATAGAATTGCATGTTAGAAGACTTGGCGGTTACTAGAGGTTCATATCAGTCATGGAGATGATGATACTAGGCATTGGGTAGAGAGAACAATACCTAACGTATGGGCTTCTTTGCACTTCCTCGATTACCTGTGTGCTCCTCCGGAGACGCAGGCCCCAGGTGCCCTCTGACGTTTCCTAGCGCGTTATGGATGTAGCCCTTGCACATGATGCCCTCTGACGATCTGCGAATAATACGGACGTAGGCCCCTGGTGCCCTATACGGGGACTATGCCGATCCCATCTACAGCCAGGGCTCATGCGTCGAAGGATTATTTCTCAAACTGCATATTCATTGTAGACTGGTTAGGAACCCTATTACATGCATCCTCTTTTCTTTTATATTATATATCACGGTTTACATGGCATGGTATTTTTTTGTATCTTGTTATGTCCCGCTGAGGACCTCGTTATCTCTCTAGGATTAGATGACTTCCCGCAGGAGTATGGAGTGGCTTTGGATCCTTCATACATTGATGACGAGGCAGTTCCTACTGATTTCTGGTCTATTCCTTATTGAAACATTAGTGGATATTTTTACATCTCTTTTCCTTATATTTTGTGAAGGTTGGACTCTGATCTTATGAGACTATTTTTATAGCTGTTTGGAGTGAGTATGTTCGCCCGACTATCTTTTGATACACTTATCTATTATCTGGACTTTATTATCTTCTGTGTTGAGTTGTGATGAGATTAGATTATATTGTTCTGGCCTACGATTACTTTATATATAGCTTATGTACGTATACGAGGGCTCTATATATTGGAGTATTCTTCATATATGTGCAGCTGGCATGTTCACGTACTCGGTTCTATGTATTTTGGGACTAGGGCGTTATAGGTCGACGCTGGTGTCGGAGTCCCAAGTTGAAGCCTCAGACGAGTAAGAGTGTGCGATGACTTCTTCTTTTAAACTTTCTAGGGTTGTTGGTGGCATGATGTAGCCCACCCCCCATCGATTACGGTGATAATAGTCTTGTAGCTTCCCTTTCGGAACATGGAGTCGTAAGAAAAGACGTCGACCGTTGCCATAGTTTAGACCCTGGCCGTTTTTTAGGTTGTAGCCCATCTTTTGGATGAGATACTTGGCTCGATCATTGTACCAGTAAATTTGCATTCTGTCAGTGTCGAGTTCTGGTCCCGTCTGGAATGCTTCGCTCCATACGGTACATTATACTGAGTCGTTGACTCAAAGAGTTATGTTGATCCGATTACGTATCGATGCGAATCGATACCAAGAGTTACGTTGTCCCGAACAATGCATCAAACTAAGTCGGTATGAAGACTTACCTTGTCCCAATGTATGCATCGAGTTGAATCGATACGAAGCGTCGTGTTGCCCCGAAGGATAAGTGCGTTGAATCGGCTCGAAGATTCTAAGAAATCGAATCGACCAAGGTGCAAGTCCGAATCGAAGCAAGTATTGATTTTAGTTGGTTTCATGTGCAGGCTATATGTTTACACTGAGATATTAGAGGTCGACATTCTGCCTTATTCCGTAAGGGGTCCGCAAAAGCAAATCGTCACCTTGCGATGGACCGAGACTTGGGCACGGTAAGCCAAATCGGACGTATAATTCAATGAAGAACGAAGTACTCGAATAGCTAAGTCAGGAGATGCCCGTGCGACAAAGTTATGAAGTCTAGCCGTATCGGCTCGGCAAAACGATAAGGCGTATCGACTCAAGGTGGAGGGACATTGACTCTCTTTCCTACTCCTTCATGCCCAAGTAAAATAAATATCATTGTATGCTGAGTTATCCTATCAACGCCATGAGCGTGGCTCGATAGAGAGATAAACATAGTGCGTGTCGAACACTATATAGAATAATTGAAATAAATCGTACAACAAATGTACGAGTCGCTATGGAACATTGAGTATCGCAAAGGCGAGCGCCTTGGTGCGCAAGCCATAAGAATATGGGATAACTGTATCGACGAGTTTCCAGTGCATAAGTCATTTCGTGCCCCCGCGCATGAGTTAGCATGCTAGAACATCGAAAGACTACATCTGTGTGAGTGCCTCAGCGCACGAGCGATAGAACATTGAATACCTTATCGAAGCGTGCCTCAGTTGCACGAGTCGGAAGGATGGAACATAAGTATAACGCATTGAATACTAAGGCGTAGAATATGAGAAACATAGCTTCGAGACGTGCATTGAATGCATGATGCAAGGAAAGACGACAAATGTGTGCATTGTACAATACTTACAAAAGATGGCATCGTTGCGACGAGGAGAACAGTTATGGCACGGATGTGACATAACTGTCGATACGGCATGGTGCCTTTAAAATGTCCAGGCTCACGCCCCCTGTGAGGACGATGATTCGGATGATGCTGGGTCGGGGCATGACAAATTGGTATCAGAGCTCCAGGCTCAATTTTTTCTGGACGCTCGCTTCATTACCATTCTAAAAGTAGCACACCACCAATCGAATCACTCTTGACTCTACTCGATACCGCACTGGATGTTCCATACAATAAGTTTAATAAGAATCATGTAATTTTGCCGCTTGTTGTTTTGAAAATTACATGGTGTTGTTGGGAAAGTCGCAAAAAGTTTGTTGCTGTAAGTGCAACACGTTACGAGATATGAATTCAAGGAATTGTTGCTATGGAAGCAACATATCGTAAAGTGTAATTTGAGATATTTATTGTTTGCAACGATCGATAGGAGAATGCATCAATATAATGAAAGTCGTGGAAAGTTGCTGTAGCAATTGCCACGCATTGATTGTAAATGATGCGTTGAAAAGAAAATAAAAGTTTATATTGAATGTGTCAAACGGATTCACATATTGATTTCGAATATGCGTTGCGATAAAAAGTGATAAGTCAATTTCGAATGTGTTGAACGGATTGAGCATTGACTTTGAAGTCGAAAATGAAATATTGTACGAGGTGCAATAGATGTCGAAAATAAATCGTTGCACGAGTGCAATGATTGTCGAAATTAGGTCGTGCACGATGTGCAATGCGTATCCGAATTAAAATGTTGCACATGGTGCAACGCATATCAAAGTGAAACTGCTGCACGAAGTGCAACGGATATCGAGAATGAATTGTTGCACAAGATACAACGGAAGAAAACAAAAGTTATAAATCGAAACGAAATCGGTTCGGTTGCACACCGCGCTTGTGTTGGCAAATGAAAACATTGGCTGAGTTGTGTCAGATTTTGATTAATCAAAGTTACGGTTGTGATCAAGCACGATCACTGCGGAAATTGTGAGTCGGAAGAGATTGTTGATTCATACTAAGTATCATGCGAGGAAATGACTTGATTTTCGGGTGGTATATGGCATACCACCGGTACGATGAATGGCTCGATTCTGAGTGGTATATGCAATACCCCTTGTGCGGTGGGTTGCATAACGTGTTATGAAAATTGCGGAAGATTCGTCCGCAACGGATGGGATAGCACCGAGACTCGATTGAGAATTTATACGACGGCATGTTGATGCAAGTGTTCTTCGATGATCGGTTAGAACGGTAAGACGGGACTTGTATCATTGAATAATATGTCGATTGAAAATTTATGTGTCAGTCGAGTGACGAAAACTAGAGAAACGATTATGCCTTGAGGCAATAATCGAATTGGCGGGATAGGAAACTTGATACGTTGAAAATGAGTCGCACGACTCGCGAGCTCGATGAAGATATTAGTCAATGCGAATTGTAATCGGATCGTATGACTTGCATTCTCAAAAAAAATGTTAAAATACGCGAATGGTAATCGAATCGCACGACTTGCGATCTCGATAGAAATATTAGCCAATGCAAAGTGTAATCGAATCGCACTACTTGCGATCTCGATAGCAATATTAGCCAATACAAAGTGAAATCGAATCGCACGACTTGCGATCTCGATAGAAATGTTGGACGAGACAAAATATAATCAGATCACACGATGTGCGACTACGGTCAAGAGTTTGTTGATGTGGATAAATAGTGCCAAAAGATAGTTGGTTACGTTACGGCGAAACTCATTTGAGTACGGCTGAAAACACGCAAAACTTAGAGGGCGAGATCGTATGACTTGTGGGTTCGATGTTGGATAATCGGTAAATCAGTTACGCGATCAAAGTATAACGGGATGCGGCGAATCGAAAGAACGAGTTGATGCGTATGGAAAAGTTCAATGCGAACTTGGATGTATGCGATGCGAGTTAAGTTGACATTGAAACGGATTCAAAGTTGACCCTTACGCTATCGAAATTGATACGTCATATCGAGATTGATACGTAAGGAAACGTAAGCACGATGTGAGGAAACAAAATAGAGTGCGCCTTACGCTATCAATATTTTGTAAGTAATAATACGAGAAGGAACGAACTGATTGATCATGAACTTTGTGAGTGATCAAAGACGAGACTATAAGTCATCGACGATTGCTCGATGAGTATAGCATCTCATGTGTCGACCGTGAAATAAGATAGACTCGAACTCAATACGAGTAGATGTTTCGTAAATTGCAGAATCATCGACGATAGTGTATGACTCTACTCGGAGGATAGTTGCGCATTAGTTGTGCCGATAGAAATGGTTATGTACGGATTGGGTAGTCGCATAGAAATCGTCAGAACGTTATTTGGCTCCGAAATAAGATATAGCATGGTTCGTAGAAAACTGTCCTTCGGTGATGATCCACAATTATCAAGCGTAGTTTCGGAACAGCTGACCCTAGAAGACTTGACCGCCAAATCAAATTGAATGTTGCAGACCGTAAGATGGCCCATGCGTTATCCCATACAAAATTACGTCGATAACAAATGTTATATGGTACATATTGACGTTAAGTCTAGGCGATCGAGAATTGTTGGAACAACTTTCGATTGAGAATGATATAGTTAGATCTTTGAGTATTCGTCGGATGAATGCTTGAATGGTTATGTTGGTCGACGATCGAACTAGAAATTCACTAACAAATATGGTGATTAGAATAGGCAATTACGAGGATCGTACTATGCACGAGATAGAACGATAAGGGAATGACTTACGAGATATGTCATTAGATTCGAATTCACCTTGTAATTGAGCTTGCGTGAAATCGAACTTATATTCGATATTGCGAGACAGATAAGTTGGGAATTTGGCTAGTGAATTCCTACTCATTAGGAATCGAACGTAAGGCGTATCGTAAAGACCTTCGTGTCAAGGCGATCGTTGTCTTGAGTACCGTCGGCTTGATTTAAACATTTGAGTCGGATAGATTATGGCCTTTGTGCAATTTCAATTTAAAGTTATGTCGAAAGAATTTGAGCACGGTGTCTAGGTAAGTAACCTAGCGGGCGTAGTCCCGAATGTTGATAAGGAAATCGTTTAAAGATAAGTTGCATAGCCATACTTCGGAAATAGTTGGGTGGCGATGTCGAACGCAAGGCGTTACGGAGACTCGTTGTGACCGAATACGCGACGGCTTGACGCGACGCATAGAATTGATAGTCTCGATAAAACTTACAAAATGAGAAACACGATTTTTAAATCGTATCGTGTGCCTTGACTTTTGTTGGAGGATTGCGTATGTATCAATATGCATATGCAATAGAATTACGAGAAGTTATGCTAGAGCCCAAGTCCGATCGAGAGTACGAGATCGCAAGTAATTGAGAATAGGAAGTTACATGTTTGCGTTGTTCCGATATCTTACAACTGAGCTTGGCTGAAATACATATATTGGTGGAACGCCTAAAATATGTGTATGATTCCAAACTAAGTTGTATGATCCAAACGATAGTGAGACGAGATCGTGGAACGATATAGTGAAACCCTTGGAAATTTATTATTGGTTTCGGTTCGAGGACGAACCTTATTTTGAGTAGTATATTATGTAATGCCCCGCTCCACACGGTATATTATGCTGAGTCGTTGACTCAAAGAGTTGCGTTAACCCGATTACGTATCGATGCGAATCTATACCAAGAGTTACGTTGTCCCGAACAATGCATCGAACTAAGTCAATGCGAAGAGTTGCCTTGTCCCAATATATGCATCGAGTTGAATCGATGCGAAGTGCCGCGTTGTCCCGAAGGATAAGTGTGTTTAATCGGTTCGAAGATTCCAAGAAATCGAATCGACCAAGGCACAAGTCCGAATCGATACAAGTATTGATTTTAGTTGGTTTTATGTACAGCACTACAACAAAAAGACCTATTAATGACGCTTGATAAGTGGATTTTATGAAGGCTGATAAAGAAGCGTCATCAAAGTTCAGCAAGACTCCATTTTATGCCAGTGTCTAATATAAACGTTATTGATAGTCTTTCAGTGATATGAGCGTTATAAAAAAAGAACCAAAATTTAAGTCAAAACCTCCACACCCCTCACTTCTCCCCGCACTTAAGAAAAAGCAGCTAGCCCTCATCCTCTCTCTTTCTCCTTCTTCTTTTCCTTCTCCCCCCGCTCCCCAACTCTTCAACTCGCCGAGAGATGATGGATTATGCTCGAGAGATGATGGATTTGAAGACCCTTGTCACTCGCACGATCGAGAAGAAGGGCATACTTGCCAAAATTAGGGTTTGTCCCTCTCTCTTATTTTCTCAAATTAGGGTTTCTCTTCGAAAATTAGCTAGAGCTAGAGCTATAAGTAGAGCTTTGTTTCTTTCTCTCTAGGAATAGCAATGGCATCGGCGGCTTCTTCAAGTAGTCGGTCGGATCTGGATGGGAAGCCGATCAAGGCGATGATAATCTGCATGATCGGTGCGGGGGCTTCATCGGCTCGCACCTGTGCGAGAAGCTCATGAGCGAGACCCCGCACACGGTGCTGGCGCTCGACGTCTACAACGACAAGATCCACCACCTCCTCGACGACGCTGGGACGGCCGGCAGTATGGGCGGAGGGTGGGCTGGGCTCCCCCGGGCTACAGCCCGGGGTCAAAAGAAAATTTCTTTTACTAGGCCCATGCGGCCATGCCCCAACAGAAGAGACCAGCTAGCTGCTCTTCTCACTAGTCATTCTCAAATGCAGTAGTAGCAACCAGCAAAGAAAAAACCCCTTTCTTACCGACCAGCAGCCCTAAAATTCATAAATCCTCTCCTCGGCTCCATATAACACCACTTGCCGACTCCGCGGCTCCGGTCCAGCGCGTTTGTGCCGTCCACTCTTCCCCGCCAAACCTCCATTTCCGACCAGGCGGCCATCCCTCTCTGATTGAATCAATCACCCGAAAAAATCTAAATATTTAACCAAAAATAGAGGACGACGATGATTTGAGACGGGCGCACGGGTAGCTCCCTATCCTTCCTTTATTTTTAGATCAAAAATTTAGGGTTTTATTTAATTTCTCATAGGGTTTCATTTAATTTCAATCTGTTTTTTTTTCTTTTTTTTCTAGGTTTTCTTGTGAAGACGACGACGATTTGAGACAGGCGCACGAGTACGCAGAGGCAGAGCGGCCGGCCTTCAAGCTCCCCAGGACCCGAAGGTGAAGGTCCTTTTCTTTTCTTTTTCTTCTTCTTCTTTGTCTGGGTAGTGTATGTTACTATTGCTAATTTTATATATGAATGTGCTCAATTGCTAATGTTCGGTATATTACTCTAAATTCTCTAATAGGTCATACACTGTAAAGTCTATAATGGAAACTCAAGAGATATCATGCATATACTGCTGGAGAACTTTCTTAGCTCGAAATAGTGGACGGTTGTTTGTATTTATCTACCACTCAACTTATTTGGGTTCATAAATAGAAAATAATTTATCTGATTGACGCTTGCATCTGAATTTTTCTATTCTACCCAAACTTCATTTGAGGTGTTGTACTGTTCAAAGTACTTTTCCATATGTTTTCGTTCCTTAACGTCATCCTGAATCCAAGTGAGATCATAACCCTACGGCTACTTCACTGCAACAAAACTAATGTTAATTGGTTTTCTAGTTTGTTTCTTGTTAGGATTTGTCACTTTTTCCTGTTCTTGCTTCCTAACCCTAGCCCTTTGAGTTATTGCTGAGCTGACAGCAACACGGATGCTGTTCCTGTCCTCCTATTCTGTATGTGTTAGGATTGCATTTTTCTTCAGAACAAAATCTAGGTCATCTGTGCTTCAGATCAATCAAACCCCAAAGGCAATTTAAAACGTTCAAACTATTTTCAAATTTGCTGAAGCATTGCATCTTGGATCACAATAAAGTTGAAGTCACATATCCTCTTTACAGAGTAATGTATTTTAGCTAGAGCGTGAGGGGTGCATACAGACGAGGAGGTGACTTTTTGTGCAGTCAAGAGATCATAGATTGAAATAAGATACTGGCAATTTTAATTCATATCCATCACAGTTAGGAAACAATCGGTTCTTCAACATAAGATGTGTCCTTTTTCTTCAGTTTTACTAGTTGTAATATATGTCCCTTTGTATTTTGGCTGCTTTTATTCATAATGAGGGTCTTTCTGTTAAAGTATAACATGCATCAAAATATGATGGTCGTCTTCTAATGCTTATGTTTTTTCCTTGTTTTTTTTCTCACGTCCTTTTTTCCCTGTTGTCCTTATAATTGTCTTTCAATATTATCAAATAATTGAATACATAACTTTGAGTTTCTTTCCTTTTAACAGATTCTCACTCTTTGATGTGCTTCTTTCAGGTGGTGGTTGTCCAGATTAATGGAATAATTATTCCTCTCAATCTGTCCATGTATTTCATGTAGGGAAGTTAAGGATTAAGCTTTTCAAAGGATGGTCGACAAAAGCTAAAGAACCATATTCAACTTCAATGCAGGTGCTTATTTGTCTTGAGCTTTGGAAGGGCATGGATACCATTAAATCTGCAAAAGCTAATTCTGTGTCCAACGAAGGAAATGAGTAGTTACATGTATTGTGATATTCAAGATTTCCATCCTGAGTATTTAAATTATAATCATCGAATATGGTAATCAAGACATTCTGGATCTAATTGTCACTTCCCTATCCTATATCTAGCTATATGGAGTTAGAGGTGGCGGGAATGCTGCAGTTCAGTCACTCTTCTGGCAAGCAAGGAAAGGTCTCACCTACACTCTAGCCTTTGAGTCGGTCAGGGAAAGGAATGCTGTAATTATGCTTGCACATAGATTTGCTTTCGATTGTAATGTGAGTACCAGATTACTAACTATACATACTTATTCATTGCCCGACCCCATGTTGCATGTATGCAATAATATTATCAAATATCGACGATTATATTATTTTTTCGCAATTGTTTGGACTGACTAATCATGTGGTTAATGCCAGATTATGCTTGCTGGACCAGATGATCGGTCTCCTGTAGGAACCTAGATCAACTAGACCTAATTCTCCAGACTAGTGTAAGTATGTGGAGTTTTAAGAGTTTATATTTATTTTTTGAAGGTTACTTTGAGTGTAATTTATAATTTAGCCAATAATAGCCAATTCTTCTGTTTGTCCGATACTGTGTTTACGATCAAGGCATCCTTTTATCTGCCTTTCTCGGATCTGGTTCAGTAACCATATTCTTGGTTTCTGTAGGGCTGAATATTACTTCATACTTGTATATTTTATTTGTTTCGGTGCAAGCAAGACCAAGATGATTCCCATATAATTTTTGGGCACATCGACGATTGAGATATCCATGGCCAGTATTCTGATCTCATGAGACTTTTCGAATAGTGCCCTTGGCCGGCAGCCACCCCTGGGCGGGGAGGATCCACTTCCACCAGATCAACATCAAGCACGACTCCAGGCTCGAGGGCCTCATCAAGATGTCCAATCTGGTACGTGCCCTTCGTTTCTTCGCCAGTGTGTTGGACACGACGACACGGTGTCCTTGTGCGTTTTTAAGTGGGCCTACATTTCGGACATGGAATAGTGCTTCGGTCAGGAGAAAATAGGATGACACGGCGACGCACGGAGCGCCTTCTTTTTTTTCTTTTTTCTTTTTGGGAGTGTCGATGCTATTGATGTAGTTGAATTTTTGTGGATCTAGTGTTTGGAATGGCGAGAAATTGGGAGCCATTATTGAGGAAATGGTACAAAAATTATGCAATAATTATTTGGTACTGCTCAATTTACTTTTTTATGGTCATCATGATCTCTCTTTCTGTTTGTCTCCTCTGCAGATGATTAATCTGGCCGCGATCTGCACGTCGGCCGACTACAACACCCGTCTACTTGACACCATCTACAGCAACTTCATCGATGCTCTTCCAGTTGTAAGGATCCTCTCTCAATCATCTTCTTCTCTTTTCTTTTCCTTTTCTGCATTGATATTTATGCGGATATATATATATGAGTAGAGAATTCATAAGAATTAATCCCTTTAATAGAACTGAAACATTTTTTACTTGTTTCCTCTTCTTCTATTATGTTCTGCATGCATGCACACCCCTGATTATGATTGTATTGCCATTGCAGGTGAAGTTGCTCGGAGAATGGGAAGCGTCTCATCCACTTCTCCACCTATGAAATCTACGGGAAGACCTCCAGAAGCTTCCTCCCCAAAGCAACAATAAAATATAGCTAGCTTAAGTACTCTATATCTGTGAGATATTGATGTACCCTATTTTGAGACACTGAAATAGAGAATGGTACTTTATATTACATTTCAATGTTTTGTTATGAATATAGTTCAAAGTGATTGTTTTCGAATTGAATTGAGCAGTGTTTGGAATGTAATATATAACATGCAGTATAGAGCGTTATAAATGTGATACAATGACCATATACAGATCATCTATTCATAACGCTTTGAAAATAAACCGTAGCAGATATTCAACCTATTAAAGACGGTTTTGGAAGAATTATTTATAACTTTTTTAAAAACATTTATAACACCCGTTTTCATAACGCTTGGATTGAAAAAAAGCGTCATGGTTTGTAATTAATGAAGCTTTTTAACCGTCATTAAAAGGTATTTTTGTTGTAGTGGCTATATGTTTACGCTGAGATATTAGAGATAGGCATTCTGCCTTATTCAGTAAGGGGTCCGCGAAAGTAAATCGTCGCCTTGCGACGGACCGAGACTTGGGCACGGTAAGCCAAATCGGACGTATAATTTAATGAAGCATGAAGTGCTCGAATGGCTAAGTCAGAAGAGTTGCCCGTGCGACGAAGTTATGAAGTCGAGCCACATCGGCTCGGCAAAACGATAAGGCGTATCGACTCAAGGTGGGGGGACATTGACTCTCTTTCCTACTCCTTTATGCCCAAGTAAAATAAATATCATTGTATGTTGAGTTAACCTATCAACGCCACGGGCGTGACTCGATAGAGAGATAAACATAGTGCGTGTTGAACACTAGATAGAACAATTGAAATGAATCGTACACCAAATGTACGAGTCGCTATGGAACATTGAGTATCGCAAATGCGAGCGTCTCGGTACACAAGCCATAAGAACATGGGATAACTGTATCGACGAGTGTCCAGTGCATAAGTCATTTCGTGCCCCCGCGTACGAGTTAGCATGCAAGAACATCGAAAGACTATATCGGTGCGAGTGTCTCAGCGCACGAGCGATAGAACATTGAATACCTTATCGAAGCGTGCCTCAGTTGCACGAGTCGGAAGGATGGAACATAAGTATAACGCGTTGAATACTAAGGCGTAGAATATGGGAACCACGGCTTCGAGATGTGCATTGAATGCACGATACAAGGAAAGACGGCAAATGTGCGCATTGTATAATATTTACAAAAGGTAGCATCGTTACGACGAGGAGAACAGTTATGGCACAGATGTGACATAACTGTCGATGCGGCATGGTGCCTTTGAAATGTCCATGGCCTTCGGGGCGTTCGTTGAGGACATTGGGGCGTTGTGCCAATTGAAATAGAGATAAGCGAACTTGTTTGGTTGTATGAAAGATAAAATGCGTTGCATGGTCAAATGGACTTAAAGATATAAAAGCCTGTGCACGGGCAATCCCTCGAACGTAGCGTACCAGGGCAATGGGACCGTTCGGCATAGGAGGGACTGCCATAAATTCGGTATTGTGGTGCACTTTATTTAGACGGGTAGCGACCTTCTACTGATTGTGATAAGCCACTTGCTGCGAATATTTTTGGGGTCCTCTGATTGTTTGGCTTAGCAACCGCATCAGAGTGATCATCGTCTTACATATTCGATTCGATAAATATAAGTCCATTCTAGCCCGGAAAGCTAGTGACCTTCATATAGTTAAGGACAATGGGTTGGAAGTGCAAGGTATATATATATCCTGTATGGACAGATCCTGGGTCGAAAGTGCAAGGTACACTCATATCGTGCACCTACAAATCCGCATAGAGAGCACTTATAACATGACAGGGAAAGCTGATAGGCGTATTCACCTTGCATCGGTGCAAGGGCGAGTGCGTCGATGTTGATAAGTCGCACCACGAAACAAACACGAGATTGCCTGCCTGTTTACTTATGTGAATTGAATAACATGCTTGCCAGGCTTTACAGTCTTTGAATATGCCATGAACTCATCCTAAGGAGAACATAGGAAGAGAACTAAATTGTATGTTTGCATGAATCAATACAATACTAAATGTCGATTTGTTAAGTGGATTTTTGATCAGCACAGCGAGGACGAAAGTACTAATCTCCTACTAGTTCGCTAGCAGGTTCAGGGATTAGTCTGCTCATGACGGAGCTTCGATTGAATGCATTGAGGCTTGGAATGCCGAAGCGTATTGAGGCGTGCAATCGTATTGACGCTCGGACACGGAACAGGATTAATGCGGCCAAGATATAGTAGGCATGATGTATGGAACGGTGAAATCCTTTGTGGGCAAGAGAGAACTCGAGTGTTGTAGCCAATCTGGTAAATTCCGTTAGGCTATTGAAAGCTTTGTAATCTCATTTCGAATATCAATAAAGAGAATTGTTTCCTATACTCTGATTTCCTTTCGTTGTTAATATTCAACTCGAAGATAACCATTTGAGAACTTGTCATCTTGCCTTACACGAGCACAACTCCAGGCTCGTGCGGCATCACGCCCCCTGTGAGGACGATGATTCGGATGATTCTGGGTCGGGGCATGACAAATTGGTATCAGAGCTCCAGGCTCAATTTTCTCTGGACGCTCGCTTCATTACCATTCTAAAAGTTGCCCACCACCAATAGAATCACTCTTGACTCTACTCGATGCCGCACTGGATGTTCCATACAATAAGTCTAATATGAATCATATAATTTTGTCACGTATTGTTTTAGAAATTACATGGTGTTACTGGAAAAGTCGCAAAAAGGCGCAAAAAGTTTGTTGCTGTAAGTGCAACAAGTTGAAAGATGTGAATTCAAAGAATTGTTGCTGCAGATGCAACATGTCGTAAAGTGTAATTTGAGATATTTGTTGTTTACTACGATCGATAGGAGAAATATTGGTTGCATCAATATAAAGAAAGTCGTGGAAAGTTGCTGCAGCAATTGCCACGCGTTGATTGTAAATGATGCGTTGAAAAGAAAATGAAAGTTTATATTGAATGTATCGAACGGATTCACATATTGATTTCTAATATGCGTTGCGATGAAAAGTGATAAGTCAATATCGAATGTGTTGAACGGATTGAGCATTGACTTTGAAGTCGAAAATGAAATATTGCACGAGTGCAATAAATGTCAAAATTAAGTCGTGCACGATGTGCAATGCGTATCGAAAGTAAAATGTTACATATGGTACAACGCATATCAAAGTGAAATCGCTGCACGAAGTACAACGGATATCGAGAATGAATTGTTGCACAAGATGCAACGGAAGAAAACAAAAGTTATAAATCAAGAAACAAAATCGGTTCGGTTGCACACCACGCTTGTGTTGGCAAATGAAAATATTGGCCGAGTTGTGTCGGATTTTGATTAATCAAAGTCACGGTTGTGATCAAGCACGATCACTGCGGAAATCATGAGTCGGAAGAGATTGTTGATTCATACTAAGTATAATGCTAGAAAATGACTTGATTTTCGGGTGGTATATAGCATACCACCGGTGCGATGAATGGCTCGATTCAGAGTGTTATATGCAATACCCCTTGTGCTGTGGGTTGCATAACACGTTATGAAAATTGTGAAAGATTCGTCCACAACGGAAGGGATAGCACCAAGACTCGATTGAGAATTTGTATGACGGCATGTTGATGCAAGTGTTCTTCTATGATCGGTTAGGACGGTAAGGCGTGACTTATGTCATTGAATGATACGTCGATTAAAAATTTATGTGTCGATCGAGTGACGAAAACTAGCGAAACGATTATGCCTTGAGGCAATAATCAAATCGACGGGATAGGAAACTTGATACGTTGAAAATGAGTCGCACGACTCGTGAGCTCGATGAAGATATTAGTCAATGCGAATTGTAATCGGATCGTATGACTTGCGATCTCAACAAAAATGTTAGAATACGCGAATGGTAATCGAATCTCATGACTTACGATCTTGATAGAAATATTAGCCAATGCAAAGTGTAATCGAATCGCACGATTTGCGATCTCGATAGAAATATTAGCCAATGCAAAGTGAAATCGAATCGCACGACTTGCGATCTCGATAGAAATGTTGGACAAGATGAAATATAATCGGATCGCACGATATGCGACTACGGTGAAGAGTTTGTTGATATAGATAAATAGTGCCCAAAAGATAGTTGGTTACGTTACGACGAAACTCATTTGAGTACGGCTGAAAACACGCGAAACTTAGAGGGCGAGATCGTATGACTTAAGGGTTCGATGTTGGATAATCGGTAACTCGGTTACGCAATCCAAGTATAACGGGATGCGGCGAAGCGGAAGAACGAGTTGATGCGTATAGAAAAGTTTATTGCGAACTTGGATGTATACGATGTAAGTTAAGTTGACGTTGAAACAGATTCAAAGTTGATCCTTAAGCTGTCGAAATTGATACTGCATATCGAGATCGATACGTAAGGAAACGTAAGCACGATGTGAGGATACAAAATGGAGTGCGCCTTACGCTATCAAAATTTTGTAAGTAACAATACGAGAAGGAACGAACTGATTGATCATGAACTTTGTGAGTGATCAAAGACGAGACTATAAGTCATCGACGATTGCTCGATGAGTATAGCATCTCGTGTGTCGACCGCAAAATAAGATAGACTCAAACTTGATACGAGTAGTTATTTCATAAATTGTAGAATCATCGACGATAGTGCATGACTCTACTCGAAGGATAGTTACGCATCAGTTGCACCGATAGAAATGGTTATGTACAGATTGGGCAGTCGCATAGAAATCGTCGAAACGTGATTTGGCTCCGAAATAAGATATAGCATGGTTCATAGTAAACTGTCCTTCGGTGATGATCCACAATTATCGAGCGTAGCTTTGGGACAGCTGACCCTAGAAGACTTGATCGTCAAATCAAATTGATTGTTGTAGACCGTAAGATGGCCCATACGTTGTCCCATACAAAATTGTATTGATAACAAATGTTATATGGTGCATGTTGACGATATGTCTAGGCGATCGAGAATTGTTGGAACAGCTTTCGATTGAGAATGATATAGTTAGATCTTTGAGTATTCGTCGGATGAATGCTTGAATGGTTATGTTGGTCGACGGTCGAATTAGAAATTCACCAACGAACATGGTGATTCGAATATACAATTGCGAGGATCATGCTATGCACGAGAGAGAACGATAAGGGAATGACTTACAAGTTATGTCATTAGATTCGAATTCACCTTGAAATTGAGCTTGCGTGAAATCGAACTTATATTCGATGTTACGGACGGATAAGTTAGAAATTTGGCTAGTGAATTCCTACTCGTTAGGAATCGAACGTAAGGCTTATCGAAAAGATCTTCGTGTCAAGGTAATCGTTGTCTTGAGCACCGTCGCCTTGATGTAAACTTTTGAGTCGGATAGATTGTGGCCTTTATGCAATGTTAATTTAAAGTTGCGTCGAAACAATTTGAGCACGGTGTCTAGGTAAGTAACCTAGCGGGCGTATTCCCGAATGTTGAATCGTATCGTGTGCCTTGACTTTTGTTGGAGGATCGCGTATGTATCAATATGCATATGCAATAGAATTGCGAGAAGTTATGTTAGAGCCCAAGTCCGATCGAAAGTACAAGATGGCAAGTAATTGAGAATAAGAAGTTACATGTTTACGTTGTTCCGATATCTTACAACTGAGGTTGGCTGAAATGCATATATTAGTGGGACGCCTAAAATATGTGTATGATTCCAAACTAAGTTGTATGATCCAAACGATAGTGAGACAAGATCGTGGAACGATCTAGTGATACCCTTGGAAATTTAGTATTGGATTCGGTTCGAGGATGAACCTTGTTTTGAGTGGTATATTATGTAATGCCCCGCTCCGCACGGTGCATTATGCTGAGTCGTTGACTTAAAGAGTTGCGTTGACCCGATTACGTATCGATGCAAATCGATACCAAAAGTTACGTTGTCCCGAACAATGCATTGAACTAAGTCGATACGAAGAGTTGCCTTGTCCCAATGTAGCATCGAGTTGAATCGATGCGAAGCGCCATGTTGCCCCAAAGGATAAGTGCGTTGAATCGGTTCGAAGATTCTAAGAAATTGAATCGACCAGGCGCAAGTCCGAATCGATGCAAGTATTGATTTTAGTTGGTTTCATGTGCAGGCTATACGTTTACGCTGAGATATTAGAGATCGGCATTCTGTCTTATTCAGTAAGGGGTCCGCGAAAGTAAATCGTCGCCTTGCGACGGACCGAAACTTGGGCACGGTAAGCCAAATCGGACGTATAATTCAATAAAGCATGAAGTGCTCGAATGACTAAGTCAGGAGAGTTGCCCGTACGACGAAGTTATGAAGTCGAGCTGCATCAGCTCGGCAAAACGATAAGGCGTATCGACTCAAGGTGGGGGGACTTTGACTCTTTTTCCTACTCCTTCATGCCCAAGTAAAATAAATATTATTGTATGCTGAGTTAAACTATCAACGCCACGGGCGTGGCTCGATAGAGAGATAAACATAGTGCGTGTCAAACACTAGATAGAGCAATTGAAATGATTCGTACACCAAATGTACGAGTCGCTATGGAACATTAAGTATCGCAAAGGCGAGCGCCTCGGTGCGCAAGCCATAAGAACAAGGGATAACTGTATCGACGAGTGTCCAGTGCATAAGTTATTTCGTGCCCCCGTATACGAGTTAGCATGCAAGAACATCGAAAGACTATATTGGTGCGAGTGCCTCCGTGCACGAGCGATAGAACATTGAATACCTTATCGAAGCATGCCTCGGTTGCACGAATCGGAAGAATGGAACATAAGTATAACGCGTTGAATACTAAGGCGTAGAATATGGAAAACAGGGCTTCGAGACGTGCATTGAATGCACAATGCAAGAAAAGACAGAAAATGTGCGCATTGCATAATACTTACAAAAGATGGCATCGTTGCGACGAGAAGAACAGTTATGGCACAGATGTGACATAACTATCGATACGGCATGGTGCCTTTGAAATGTCCATGGCCTTCGGGGCGTTCGTTGATGACATTGGGGCATTGTGCCAATTGAAATAGAGATAAGCGAACTTGTTTGGTTGTATGAAAGATAAGATACGTTGCATGGTCAAATTGACTTAAAGATATAAAAGCCTGTGCACGGGCAATCCCTCGAATGTGGCGCACCAGGGCGCTGGGACCGTTCGACCTAGGAGGGAATACGTTAAATTCGGTATTGTGATGCACTTTATTTAGACGGATAGCGACCTTCTAGTGATTGTGATAAGCTACTTGCTGCGAGTATTTTGGGGGTCCTCTAATTGTTTGGGTTAGCAACCGCATCAGAGTGATCATCTTCTTACATATTCGATTCGATAAATATAAGTCCATTCTTCCCCGGAAAGCTAGTGACCTTCATATAGTTAAGGGCGATGGGTTGGAAGTGCAAGGTATACATATATCCTACATGGACAGATTCTGGGTCGAAAGTGCAAGGTACACTCATATCGTGCACCTATAGATCCGCATAAAGAGTACTTATAACATGACAGGGAAAGTTGATAGGCGTATTCACCTTACGTCGGTGCAAGGGCGAGTACGTCGATGTTGGTAAGTCGCGCCACGAAACAAACATGAGATTGCTTGCCTGTTTACTTATGCGAATTGAATAACATGCTTGCCATGCTTTACAGTCTTCGAATATGCCATGAACTTATTCTAAGGAGAACATAGAAAGAGAACTAAATTGTAAGTTTGCATGAATCAATACAATACTAAATGTCGGTTTGTTAAGTAGGTTTTTGATTAGTACAGCTAGGACGAAAGTACTAATCCTCCACTGGTTCGCTAGCAGGTTCAAGGATTGGTCTGCTCGCGGCGGAGCTTCGTTTGAACTCGTTGAGGCTTGGAATGCCGAAGCGTATTGAGGCGTGCAACCGTATTGACGCTCGGACATGCAACAGGATTGATGCGGCCGAGATATAGAAGACATGATGTATGGAACGGTAAAATCCTTTGTGGGCAAGAGAGAACTCGAGTGTTGTGGCTAATCTGGCAAATTTCGTTGGGCTATCAAAAGCCTTTATAATCTCATTTCGAATATCAATAAAGAGAATTGTTTCATATACTCTGATTTCCTTTCATTGTTAATATTCAACTCGAAGATAACCATTTGAGAACTTATCATCTTGTCTTGCACGAGCGCAACTCCAGGCTCGTGCGGCATCACATCCCCTGCGAGGACGATCATTCGGATGATTTTGGGTCAGGGCGTGACACCGTCGGTGGAAGGTCTTGGTGACGCTCGACTTTGCCGAAGATGATAGATTTCTCGTCCTGGTTCTAAAGCGGGACTATATAACAGACTCTTTGGTACAGGATGACTCGATTTACATAATTAACTGTCGTTATTTGTGTTTACAATGACCGTAGTACATTATCTAGAGTATACATGGCATTCCAATGTGGAAGACTAAAATAATTAAAAGACACCCTTTTATTGATAAAATACGAGATCTTGTCTCGAGGGAATTATATCATCAAGGGATGGTACATCCATATTGGTGGATATGTACTCTTCCAGTTCTTCGTCAGTGAGTACTAGAGCAGCTTGACGTGGTTCGGGAGAACCTATTAGGAGCTTGGCCTTTGTTCGCTCTGGTGCCGATAGAGATACGTGGGCCTTCTTTTGAAGCTTAAGACGGATTAAAGACTAAGGAGGTCTACCTTTAAGCTTCATCTTGAGAGGTGCCTCAGCTAGTATTTCGATGACTGGTGCTTTTCTACGTAGTTTTGCTACGAGAGGAGCCGACACTTGGGGAGGCTTCCCCTTGAGTCGTATCTTCAAGGGGGCTTCAGTGGATGCTCCGCTTAGAGAAGTTGGTGCCCTCCCATAAAGTTTGACCACTATAGGAAATAGTGTTTGGGGCGGCATTCCTTTGAGTCACACGTTCAAGGGAGCGTCGATTGTTATTTCTGCCTCCAAGTCAGCTTCGGCTTCATCATCGGCATCGTTGGCTTCATCTTCGAGATGAAACAACTTATATAGATTAGAATCGATGATGAAGGCCTCAATCCCTCTGAAAAGATCGATATCAGCTAACACAGTTTAGACTGTGCCGTTGGTGGATACGTACTTCATATATTGATGGAGAGTGGACGTTACCACCATGTATTTGTGTAGCCATGACCGCCCTAACAAGATGTTGTAGTTAACGTCCGCATCCACAACATAACATGTCACTTTGGTCTAGAGATCACCGATATGACACTTCAACCGGATCTTCCCCAGTGGCTCACTCTTGCTGGCGTTGAAGCCACTTATTATAGTATGGGATGCTGTTAGACGATGCATCGGCATCCCCAACGTCTGGAGCAGAGCTCGGAGGATAATGCTGAGAGAAGACACCGGATCGATCTGCATTTGATCCACCTTGATGGCACCGACGTACCATGTGTAATACAGTAGTCTGTTGTGCCTGTTGTTTTTGAACAACATGTCTTGTTGAGTGAATGTGATGTTGGGGATGATCTCCCTCACACTATGACAGTGTGGACATGCTGCTGGATCGTCCTCAGGCTGCTTGACCTGACTGATAAAAGATATAGCATCCTTCAGGGCTTCATAGAGAGCCTTCCGAGTATCTTTAGACAGGCATAGGAGCTTGAACAAGGACAACCGAGCTGGAGTACTAGAAAATTATGCCAGTATATCAAAGTTGTGGGGTTTGGTTAACCCCGAAGCCTTCTTTCTTCGTAGAAGCCTGTCGAAATGGGCCTCCTTACGCTTTTGTTTGTCAGCTGCTGTAAGTCGAGAAGGACCTTTACTTTGAGTAGTCGAGGTGGTGACGGAAGGTGCCACTTTGATAGGGGCACTGTGGGCATCTCCGGTTCACTGTGGGCGTAGCACATTTGGGGCGCATGGCCTATGCTGTCTTAGATTTTTTTTGTACCAGCCTGCGAAGGAGCATAGTACTCAAAATCCAACTCATCTTCGCCATGATAGCGGGTGATTTTGTCAAAGATAGAGGCCCTTTACTGTACGCCAGAGTTCATGTATGAGAAGCTAGATGCACTTTTGTTTCGTCGATGCATCTTCTTCGACTGGAAAGAGGACAGTTGGGGAATGCAGTCTATACTGTATTTTCTTGGCAGATTTGATGCACTGGTGGGCACATCTTGCTTGCTGAGAACGTCAGCAGAAAGGTAGGGCTGCGGTGGCGCATCCCCTTCAGCAGTGGTACTTGGTGCATCTCCTTTGTGCACCCAGAGTTGGCGAGTCTTATTCGGCTTTGGCAGCCACTTCGAAGGACTTGTGCTTCCTTCAGAGATGAACTCCTCATATGCCTGTTGATTGAGGCATACCATGAGTGTCTTGTGGAAGAAGCAAAGCTTGATGTCGTCGGATTGTGACACAACTTTCTCGTCAGAAGAGAAAGAAGTCCCCAGCAGAGTCACCAGCTTATTTGTCATTGAAAATGCGACAAGGTTTTGTTGATTGGTAAAATTTTGGTATTTCAATTTCTAACAGAATAGCATACAATGTAGGACTTAGACATAGTCCTAGGAGCACACCTTTGTTTTTATCTGGGAACTATATTGGTGGAGCAAGTGGTAATACGTTGACCCCATTGATGATCTGACGATGATCTTGAATTCTCTAAAGGTCTGGGCTACTCTAGAGGCTGGAGCATTTGGAGAAGAAGTAGACCATACGTGTCCCTTCTTATCTCTGTATGTAGATATGATAATCTCTGTGTGTGTGTATGAAGGAATGATCCTTCTATTTAGAGGCAACAGACTGGTCTGCTCATGTACGTACATATAGGATGCGCCTATACTGGCTGATGCTGTGGGGCACATGGACGATGTGCCCTGAGTTAAAGCCAAATTTGTTGGACTACGGTAGACCTGACACGTGGCAGTTGTGGAGATTCGGTTGTTGTTGAGGTCTTGGGTGGTTAGCACCCATTCGTAGGTAGGACTGAGTCAAATGACATATGGCACGTGTTCATGGCTCAAAGATCACAGATTTGGTGGAGGGTGATCTATCAGGACGTGCCTAGGATCTGACACATTGGGTACATGGCTTCTAAGGTGCTTACAGAGCTTCGAGTATATGGCTGTGGAGGTGTATGCAAAGACTTGGCTTTTGTCATTTGGGATCAAGAGTAAGTCGGGGCGCATGGCTTCTGAGGTGCATGTAAACTTTCAAGCACATGGTTGTGGAGGCGCATGCGAGTGATCGACCAGCCACGTGACAAGGACAGCTGTAGCTGACAAAAGTAAGTAATGATGATGCTGACGTCTGCGGCTCTTCGTTTTCTACAAAAAAGCTGCCAAGCATTCAGTCTTCGAGGAATATGCTGCCAACTCTGTCACATAGCATTAAATGCTTGATGGATGACGAGCTGAAGTGGACGCATCAGTTTGTGCCCCCATTAGGCGCCTGGATCTATGTCCTATTGGGTGCGTGGTGCTGACGGCGCATTTGTCGTATGGTACATCCTTGTTGGCCCGTTTGTTGAGTTCTTTGAGGGATTAATGGTCATTTTGACTTGGTTGAATTCAAAGAGGCTGATTTATTGGCATTAATGCAAATTTATTGCACTAAATACGAAGAGACTGCCACTTGGCGTATGGGTGAGAGTTCTCTGACCTATAAATAGCTTTGTGAAGAGTTTTGTTTCTCATTTCACTTAGCTTTCCCTCATGGAGACGAACTCGATCGATCCCCTGCCTTGGCAAGTTGACGATGAACTCCTTTCGAAGACAAAGATGTGTCGAGCTGGTTTATTCACCATCGGTCCTGTTTTTATACAAGCCTATGAAAGTGCCTGTTGCATCCAAATATCGGGATCGTCGTATCCCGATAAAGGCTGAAGGTGCCTATTGTATCCAAAGATCGGGGTGGTCGTCCCCCGATTTTTGTTATGCTGGAAGAGCCGCAGATCGGGGCTATCGTGCCCCTATTTTGTTATGCTAGAAGAGTCACTCCTCCTACTAGAGTGCCCCCACGCTGACTAGGACGTGATTCGCTCTGATTATGCGCCTACGCTGATATGATGGGATGATGCGCCTGACAAATGATACACCTGGCTGTGGCACTTGAGTAATACACTTGGCAGTATGTTGAAGTGATGCGCCTGGCTGTAGCTTTTAGGATTTTATTTATCTTTGTAAAAGAATTCTCCTTTATAAAAGAGTTTTAGACATGTGATAGACTTTCATATGGAATAAAAGCCCAATTTTTATGTCTCTACTTTTTGTTGTTTTCTGTTGTGCCAAATATTCTGCTGAGTTTCCCGGCGCATAGGACGTATGAGATTTAGGGCGCATAGGAGTTCTGGCCTTAGATGTGCCTAAAATTCCATGGTTCTACAGTTTTGTAGATATCGTCCTCCGTCAGTTTAGAGGGCATTGGGGCTATTTCTAAGGTCTAACTACGGGGGCCCTTGGATCAACTACTCGGATGCCTCGAATGAGAAGAAGGCATTCTGGTTTACCCACTTCAAGGTAACTACAGTATATTGCTTTTAGTACAAATCATCTTTTATATATGCATATTATATATATAACTAACTAATTTAATTCTTATAGAAAACGTATTTTTATCCACCATACTGGACTGAGATGATCGAGAGGCAATTTTCTGTCATTGTCGCCAAGTTGATCCGGGATGCGATCGACGACCAGAAGGCTCGAGATCGCTCCAGAAAATCGATCCAAGGTTGGATCACATCCGAGCAGTGGACTGCGATGAAGGCTAGATTCGATGATCCTAGGTACAAGGAACGGTCGGAGAAGGCGAAGACGGCTAGGACGAGGGTAGGAAAGTGGTGTGGTGGCTCGATTCCCATGATGGAACATTTTTGTCGCCTAGTATGTGTTTTACTGTAATATATTATTTTAATAAAATTAGGAATAAAATGTTTAATTTTAATGACAAACAAATTATTATAACAGATAAAGAGGAGTGAGGTTGCGAACATAGTGACCATCTTTATGGCCACCCATCGTAAGTACGAAAAGCTCATCGATGACCGGGCCACGCAGAGCTATGTAAGTGTTACTTTACGTGTCATTAACTTTAGTATAACTTAAGAAATATGCAATATATATCCATAGACGTGGAACAACTAGGTTGGTAGTAAATATTATACTTATTGAGATGCGTACTTTTCTAGGATGAGTATTGTAGGCTAGAGCGTGAGATGACTAGTACATCTATGGAGGGAGGGGATGGTACTTTCTTATAGCCCCCTCTGGCTTGGACGTTGGACGAGCTCTAGATGACCGTCGTTGGTGGTCTTCAGAGGGGTACGTACTACGGTACGTGATCCTACGATGCCCTTGTGGCGACACAGTCATCCAAGGTCCCCTCTGCCAGTGCGGATTCTCCATATCCGTCACAGGAGTCGGTCCGAGTGGAGGAACTCCGTCGCCACCTTACTAAGCTATGGGATGAGCTATTGTGGAGGATTACGGAGCATCGGACGGACGATGCAGCGCTCTCCGCATGATTTGATATGCTAGAGCGCACCATTTGGGAGACGGGAAAGAGGACAGATCGTGCTGTTCAGGCGGTGTAGGAGAGGGCGGATCTTGTCATTCACACATTGTAGGTTCACAGGTGGCCATTGGCGATCAGGTTTCGAGGCTGGCGGCTCTTATGGATTCTACCAACTCCAAACTGCTAGCCATGCAGCAGATACTTCTTAGTCGTACGTCGGCATCCACACTGACTGTAGCGGTTCTACTACCTCCTCTTCCTCCTCCTGACCAGGCATATTCCTTTATTGGACTTATTTTTATTTGTTGTGTTGCTGTCCATTTTTGGGTCTTTATGTATTTATTTTATACATTTAGTGGCAGTTTGTGTTATGTTGAACATTTTCGAACAAATACTTTTTTATAGACGTTTGGTAGTGGATTTGTATCCACCCGATTATTTTCTGTCTTTCTGATCATTGGATTCTATTTATTTGATTATTGGTAATGCATTTTTATCATTTGTCTCTATATTGGTTTGCCGATGTTGAGTGTTCCACCGAAGGGGTCGGCGAATCCAGAGAATTCTATAAAGGGTTGCTTCGGGTCTATTATTTGTAAATTGTCATTTTAAATGCAGGTACAATGTTATATAATATAACTTTCATTATTATAAAAAGCATACAGATTCCTATTTTTTAATATTTTATTTAGAATTCAGCAACGTTTAGCGACGTCAGCCTACGTCACTAAGGTGTATCAGAACGTCGCTAACCTGAAAAAAGAACGTCGCAGAACGTCGCTAAGGTGTATCAGTACGTCGCTACTACGCTGATGTGGCAAATTGGACATGTCAGCAACATAAGTAACACGCTAATAGCGTCGCTACGTCCGTGTTATGATGTTGCTAGCCTGTATCGGTTACGTCGCTGATTGTCACAAGACGTCGCTAAAATAAGTGACGTGGCAAACCCAAATTTCAAATTTAGCGTCACTAAACGTTGCGGATTACGTCGCTAAAGGTTGAACTGCTAGCGAAAATTAGCAACGAATTATTACATCGCAGCAACTCATGTCGACAAATGTCTCTAGTAGGATAAAGTGCTAGCGATATGCGTCACAAACAGACGTCGCTATAGCGACGAACAGCAACGTATTTTTTGTTAGCGACCATGTATTATGCGACTATGAACATACGTCGCTAAATACGTCGGTAAAAAGCGACATTTTTTTTGATGTTTAGCGACGTCTTGTTCCGTCGCTAAATTGACTTATTCTGGTAGTGGACTAAGGCCATATATATATATATATATATATATATATATATATATATATATATATATATATATATAATGTTATCATACATAAAATCTGTGAGGACCCTGATTTTTGGGAATTTTTTCTTTTTTATATGATTCCTATTTGTTAGATTAAATTTAAAATTTAATTATGACTATAGATGTAGTTTTTCATAGTTTTAATTTTTGGAGCACAAGAAATACCAATCTTTCAAAATATCCTTCATAAGTTTTGAAGTAGATAAGCCCACCTTTAATTTGAAATATCATGTCACATCCAAACTTGTCCTTTAACATTCATTTGACTTCGCACAACTTCAGATCAAATTTAGGCCATTTGACTATTTACAATAATTCCAAACCTAACTTCCAATGTGAGTTCAGAACTCGACATAGATCAAAACCATTTGATCCGATATATGATTTTGACCCATTTTGAGCCTATGACGACAAAGGTGTGCCACTCAATCGAGTCCCCATGTGCTATTTATTTGCGAATGGCACAAAAGACTCATGGGTTGACATTTCGAGTTTGATTTTATTAGGAAATATATTTGGACCCTAACCTAGCCAAACCCACTTGGGAGAGCCATATTATGTTGCCATGATTTAGTAGAATTAGTTTGAATTTATTTTGGATATTATACCGCTAAATAGGTTTAAATATATTTTGTATATGTAGGTTTATATTTATAATAGCCTAAATACTATATATTTATATAAGTTTTTAGTCATTGTTTAGTTTGAGATGCATATCGAGTAGAAATTTTGGTACGGCAAGTGTAGTGGTATGCTTTGACTAGCATTTAAGTCATGGTAGGGAAGGCCTAGCCATAGCTGTGTCCCAACTTGGAAAAGCAGTCAAAGTTGTGAGTTGACCCATATAAATGATTTAATTAGTTATTAATTAGACTATTGACTTTTTAGCAGACCCCGTTGTGCTAAACTAGTCGAACTGGCCCTGAACGAAACCGGAACCAATCTAGTCATGTAGTATCATCTAGTACGTCCAAAGATGTCCATGTGGATAATTATAGTGTAATAGTGTTCAGTGTAGTTATTTTAGTGGTTAATAAGTATTTTTCTTTTATATGAGTGTTATAATATATATTTTCTTCTTCTTTTATATGAGTGTTATAATATGAGTGTTATAATATATATATATATATATATATATATATATATATATATATATATATATATATATATATATATATATATATATATAATAAAATATATATATATATATAATAAAATATATATATATATATATAAGAAAAAAAAAAAATATATATATATATATATATATATATATATATATATATATATATATATATATATATATATATAAAATAAGAGATTGATATTTTGTGTGAATATATGATAACATTTTCTTATTATATTTATTGGCATTATTTTCTATTAAAATTAAGTATATCTAGTTTTGGATTATTATTGTATTAATGGTTAAAATTTTGTGATATGATTTACTTGGGTAAATAAATATTATGTATAAGTTATTTGTTAGAAATATATTCTTATTAATTATTTTTTTGTTGGAATTTCATAATATATCTCAAAGATATTTTTAAAGATTTAGAGTATATAAGCAATAAGGATAATATGTATATATATTTATATAGCAAAAGAACAAAGGAAAGAAAATAGTTATACCCAGCTAAACAGTGCGAAGTACTGTTAACATCTTTTTGAGCCCAGAATCCACGCGAAAACACAAATAACTCGACCCCCTTTTTCCTATATCAACAAAACTTATAGGAGAAAGAGGGAATCATCGGCAAACCCCAAACCCTAACCTAAACCCTAGCATTCATCTCTGCCATCGCGCGTGCCTAAGGTCGCCGGAGGCCGACCATTGGCTAAAAATTGGCCCATGAGCCGCAAGTGGGCAACTTTGTAACACCTTTTCTCGATGCACCACTGGTCATTTTATGAACCACTTTTCTGGTATGTTCACAACCTATACGAATCCCCTTTCCTTCAAATAGTTCATTTAATTTTGCAATATGTGCGACGAAAATCGAATTCCAAAATCGAGAAAAAACTTGATTTTCTGGATTTAGAAACTATCCCGAAACCCCAAGTTGGAAGCCGATTTACGATCAGAATATAGCGAATCTTGAAAATTGCTTAAATAGATTTCTTACAACCTAACCCAGATTGAAACCCTATTTTTAGTTTAAATTCTAGTTGGTTATTTCTGTTTAAAATCGATTTAAAAACCAGGAAAAAATAGAGAAAACTATTTCGAAAACAAGAATTTATCTCGATATGGGATCCGTTTCGACAAACCGAATGACTTGGTACCAACCCATAAGCATCGAAATACGGATGTTGTGGACGTGTTGAATTCGATGGAACTCTATTTTGTTGTGTGTGCGCGAAGAAATCGAGACGTATTGTAAAACCCCTAAATTTTCTATATTTTTTTTATTTAAAAATTTTAAAAAAATGAAGTTTGTGCAATTTATGATTTTTTTTATTATTAGAAATGACCTTAGCCATTGTTGAGTTTTGGAGCACAAGGCGACCATAAATTTTGGCACGAAAGATGTAGCAGTGTGTCTTGACTAGTGTACTAGCCACACTGGGAGAAGCCTAGCCATGGTGAAGCCCAAACTAGGAAAACTAGGCCAAGTTGTGACTTAACCTCCACCGATAAATTAATTATTTAATAATTTAATTTTGGACATTTACGAGACCTGGTTTGTCCAATTCAGCCCGAACTGGGCCGAACCGAACCCAAGCCCAAGTAGGCATGTGGTGTGACCAAATGTGGCCATGTGGGCATAATTTATATGTGTACAAATATTCTTAAATTATTTTAGAGTTTCAGGTAAAATTTCTAATTATTTAATTATGTGTACAATTATTGGTATATTTATTATAAAATAATGTTTTACAAAATTGTACAGTATTTTTGGACCCGGATAAGAGGTGCGATATAAGTTCACCAAACCATAATTGGACTTTTTTATTATTTTATTTTTATTAAGGTTATTTTTGTGGTGATTAAATAAATATACTTATTTTTATTAAAATATTATAACCTTGGTGCCCTTTTTATTGTCAATTGAATTTATATATATATATATATATTTAAATATATTATATATGTGTTTAGAAAAGATTAAGAATTTAATTTAGATTTGTAAGATTTTAAATGGGTGTATATATATATATATATATATATATATATATATATATATATATATATATATATATATATATATATATATATATATTATTTATATATATATATATATATATATATATATATATTTTATATATATATATATATTTTTTTATATATATATAAAATATATATATATAAATATATATATATATATATATATATATATATATATATATATATTTTATATATATATAAAAATATATATATATATATATATATATATATATATATGTATATATATATATATATATATATATATATATATATATATATATATCCTCAGGCTGGAGCGCTCCCGCACCCCGAGTCCAACCCCCTCGGCCCCGGTCGGTGGCCGGCTGCCGTCGGGAGACAACCCCCCAGCTGGGTGTCTCCATTCTTCCCGGGCTTTTCTGTCCAGCCGGCCGGCCAGGTTCCTCCCGGGCGCCCCTCCCTCGTGGAGGCGCGTGCCCGACGTGCGGGGGTCCAACCGCCTTCCTTTTCCCTCCTCGGCGAGGCCGCCGTCCCCGATGTCGGAGGCGTCGCCGCGCTCGTCTTCCGCGGCCGTCTCCGGCACTATCCCTTCTCGGCCCTCCGCCAGCCCCCGTTGGTGCCTCCCACGCGCACGGCCAGCCCCCGGTCCGCTACGCCTCCCTGCCGCCGTCCCTCCCGGTGTGCCGCCCTCCCCTTCGGCTGCGGCTCATCCCACCGCTTCCTCGGTGCCTCCCCCCTCCTCGGCGCTCGGCGCCCCTGCGGCTTCGGAGCCCAGCCCTGCTCCGCCTTCGTTCCCTGCGGATCCTCTGCCGGGTCCGTGACCCGCGCTTCTCTGGCCGAGGAGTCCCCCCTCCACTCACCGCCTTCATCCAGTCTCCTCCCCCTCCAGCCCCTCTCCCTGCCCCGGCAGTAGGCCTCCCCTCCTCCTCAGTTTCGGCGCCCGGCATCTCCGGCCCAGCCGTCCATCTCGCTGGCGCCTCCCCCTGCGCCGGACCCCCGCCGACGCCACCCCTCATCCGGCAGGGCCACCCCCCGGGGCTCCCTCCAGCTGACCCATCCCCCCCGCCGCCCTTCTCGCCTCTCGGCATCCTCATCGGAGGTAGCCTACTACCAGGACTCCACCTCCTCACTGGTTTCTGGTACTTCCTTTGGTCCAGGCTGCAGCCACCCACTGGCCCTCCCCGCCCTTGGCGGTTCTGGGTTCCCCACCGCTCCCGTCTCCGGAGGTTCGGGTCCCCCGCCGCCTCGTCTTGGTGCCAGTGCGGCCGGTGTCGTCCTCCTTGGCCGTGACGGCCTTCCCCTCGTCGAAGTGGTGCTCCCCTGCGCGCGATCTCCCATGGCCGGTCCTGCGCGCCCGGATCGCCCCCCCCCCCTCCCGCTCATCCCCCGAGGCGAGCTCCCCATCCTCCTCTATTCGGCGCCCCCCTCTGTGTCTCCTCCCCCGCGTCCGTTGCTCACCCCCGGTCGAGATCCCCGTCGGCGCCATGGCACCGCCTGCTCCGAGGCCCTAAGGCCGTCCCCCTTAGGCCCTGCAGCCGATCCACCCCCTCCCTCCGGCGTGGTGATGCCTCCCGCAGCCGCCGCGGCATTGGTCGGCGTGTGCGAGGCCCCTTTCCTCCGGTGTGACTGCGCCGGCTCTCCGCCTTGCCCCCACCACCACCCGGTCGGACCTTGCTGGCGATCTGCCTCTCCGGGAGGGCCTGTGCTTCCCTTGGCATCCATGTCCCGCGTCCCCTTGGGTCCCCCCTTGGGGACCCGTGCCAGGCCCAGCCCCTCGGGCCCCGCTCCAGGTCCTGGCCCCCTCGGGCCTCGCGTGGTGTTGCCACGTGCACCCCCCTTGGGCGGTGTGCTGTCCCCTCTTTCAAATTTTCAATTTTGATCTTGGCCGTTGGGTGGGCCTAGCTACTGTGTTTTGTGTTGTCGGTTTCTGTTTTGCACTTGGCCGTTGGGTGGGCCAAGCTCCTTTGTTCTGTGTAGTTGGTTTCTCTCCTCAATAAATTTCCTTATTCAAATATATATATATATATATATATATTTGAAAGAAAAAAAAATATATATATATATATATGGTTAAGAAGAAATATATATATATATATATATATATATATATATATATATATATATATATATATATATGGTTAAGAATAAAAGAAAAGATAAGATAAAAAATATAAAAAAACCCATAGTGGGCAGCCCACATGGGGACACCCACGAAAGTTTGGAAGCAGCATTAGCTGCGGGTGAATGGGGGTGGCCGACCCCATAAAGAGTGCAACAGCAGCACTTGGTTTAATTGTGGTAGACCCCTATACCTTTATATATACATTGTGTAACCTTAACACCAAACCCTAATCTATTTATTCCTCTCAAAATTCTCCCTCCTCTCTCCTCCTCCCTCTCCTCGGCTTGCGTTCTCTTTCGCGCCCAGCCAGAGCAGTCCCGCGGTACCCCGCGGCAACGAGAGCAACAACAACAAACACCCACAACAACGGCAGTTTTTAATATCGAGGTACCCAACTTCTCCAATTAATTTCTCTTCCAATTCTTGTCCGTTTTTAGATCCGTAAATTTCTGTAGAAAGCCCTCATGACCCTCTATCATCCCCTTCAAATAGATTTATTTATTCTGCAATAAATTTCATGTTTAATTTAAAAATTACAAAAAATCAGTTTTTAAAAACTCAAAACCACGGTACGAGGTACGTCCCGACAAACCGGGTGACCCCGTCGCAAACCGAGAGTACCGAAAGGTCCGTATCGACTTTGTGGACGTGCGGGCTTTGACGCAATTCAAATTGGTTGTGTGTACGCGACGAATTTGATCCATATCCATCAAATTTTCCCGTATCGGGCATTTTTGAATTTTTCCAATTACTTTGTGCACACTCATCAAACCGTGACAAAACTTGCGCCATTGGACTCGAAATATTTTTCTGTTCCTGTATGCCAAGTTTCGTCAGATTCTGAGACCGTTGACCGGAATGCCATTTTGGCGGGCCCACAATCCCACTCAACGGACGATTTTATGCACGGCCCACCGGAATCCAAAATTGGACATACCGTTGGTTCGTCTCATCAAAATAAATCTATAGACATATAGTTTGGCGACTTTAGAGATCGTATATTCTGGCACACATTTCGGTGCAAAGCGGGTCCAACGGCGGACATCGTTTTGACCCAAAATTACGATTGTATCCCTGTTCCAGAATTTAACTTTTGGAAAGGCATTTTCTAGGTATATCTTTTATTCCAAATTCGTTCGTAATATTTGTTGCACTATCCGGAGTCATCTACGGGATTTGGCTTTTCTTGCTTCGTTTATTTGCTGGTTCGAGCTACTGGATCATTCCCTTTTGTACATAACCTTAGGCAAAATACCTTGCCACCCTTACTGCTTATATTTAGTTGTATTTAATATTCATTTATTATATTATTTGTACTTTTATTTTTAGTTATTTATTTTCTTCTTGCATGTGGACCTAGAGTTAAGGGACTACCGTCAATTTAGTGTGTCTCATTAACTTCTCACGATGGTACACGTGTTGTGTGTGAGTGGTGAGAGCATATAGAGGTCACTTGCGTGTTGGCTGATCCTCCTTACGCATGCATAGGAATAAATGTCAATAGATGCATGTTAGAAGACTTGACAGTTACCAGGTGTAAACAGTATCGTGGAAGCGACACGTGTTTGTGTGTCATGGTTACGACACATGTATAGTATCATTGGGGGGAGGGGACAGCTACTAGCGTAGGGGCTACATTTACATTTTACACACATGGGTGGGCCGCTAGTGACTCTTATGAGCGCTACCTTCTGCCCCGGGCCGCTATGTCTCGGATGAGCGCTACCTACTGCCACTCTCTATTACTCTGCTGATCCTACAGCCCCTGCATAGAACGTTATCCATAAAGTGCATATCACATAGATGGTTAGGTACCCTGTTGTATTATAGTTTATAGTATTTACTTATGTAGTTATACATGGCATATTCTTCCTGTATCTTGTTACGTCCCTCTGAGGACCTGGTTATCTCTCCAGGTGTGTGCCACTATGATATTCGCAGGTGTTCCCGCCGAGGCCGTAATCTTCTCCATCCTTTCGAAGAGGATTGCACTTGGCTTGTCTTGCTATTTCATCTATTCCTTCTTGTACATTTTATTTGAGGTAGTTGGTAGTGGACTTTTGTCTCCGCCCATCTTTGTACAAATTATAATTCAGCGTTGATTCCTATTTTGTATTGATTCTTTTTGTGGATGAGATTAGTATCGTGGTTTACTGCATTTTACAGCTTATGTATACATACGAGTTTCCATATATTGGAGTAGACTTCGTATATATGCAGCTGGCATAGATACGTACCTAGTCCTAATTATTTTGGGACTGGGGCGTTACATGTTTTTGTGGTGGCCCATGCAGGTCAGTTTGTCACTTCGGTTACATAATTTTACCGATGTGAGGCTGCAATATAGGATTAGAATCTAGGAATCTCATCCACATACTTGATCACCTTCCTTGATTTCCGAATTTTGAACCCTCGATGCCTCCCTTGATTTTTGCATCTTGCTTGAACTCTTTCTACCGACACCTTTCCTTCTCGTGCTTAGAAATGGTTAGGAAGATGGCTACACTACTATATACTCATTGGTCAAACACATGGCTAGAAGGGTTACATTGGCAATTGGAATACATTTAAGACTCTATTTGAATTAAAACAGCAATTTCAAAAAAAGTGTGATTTAATGATTAGTAATTTGTAAAATAGGATATTACCAATGAAAGTTTTAATCTTGAGATTTCTAAATAGTAAACATCAGAGGATTGATAGGATTTTATTTGATACTGTAGGAAAATAGTTGAGATTTATAACCAAATTGATTTAAGAAATTGAATTGATTTTCAAGATATGATATTTATGAATTATTGGGTTATAGCTATACAACTATGAACAAAGATAAAATTGATTTGATTTCCGAGTTGTGATATTTATGATTTATTGAGTTATAGTTATACACCTTTGAGAAAAGATAAAATTAATTAATTTTCGAGTTGTGATACTTAGGATTTATTGGATTATAGTTATACACCTTTGAACAATTATAAATTTGGTTTGAAAATAATCTTAGATTTTAAATGTGGCAGTAGAAATTATTTAAATTGAGTCATACAACTTGTAATTTTGTGTTTAGTAAATTTTGAATTTTAAATGGAAGTAATGATGGCAAATTTTGGTTCAAATATTTGAAAGTTATGAAAATGATTTTTTAGAAATTTTTATTTTAAATGGTGTCCTATGATTGAGGATTTACAAATCTATTTAGATTTTGGTAAAAAAAAAAGATTTTGACTGATAAGATTATTTGAAAATTT
>JANAVB010008400.1:6599416-6630598 GCA_029216955.1 Iris pallida
GTTGGGTTCGTCTCATCAAAACAAATCTGTAGACATAGTTTGACGACTTTAGAGACCGTAGGTTCTGGTGCGCATTTCGGTACAAAGCGGGTCCAACGGCGGACATCGTTTTGACCCAAATTTACGATTTTGCCCTGTTTCAGAATTTAACTTTTGGACAGGCTTTTCCTAGGTATATATTTTATTCCAAACTCGTTCGTGATATTTGTTGCAGCATCCGGAGTCATCTGCAGGATTTGACTTCTCTTGCTTCGTTTATTTGCTGGTTCGAGCTACTGGATCATTCCCTTTTGCACATAACCTCAGGCAAGATATCTTGCCACCCTTATGCTTATATTTAGTTGCATTTAATATTCAGTTATTATATTGTCTGCACTTTTATTTTTAGTTATTTATTTTTTTCTTGCATGTGGACCTAGAGTTAAGGAACTGCCGTCAATTTAGTGTGTCTCATTAACTTGTCACGATGGTACACGTATTGTGTGTGAGTGGTGAGAGCATATAGAGGTCACTTGCATGTTGGCTGATCCCCCGTATGCATGTATAGGAATAACTGTCAATAGATGCATGTTAGAAGACTTGACAGTTACCAGGTATAAATAGTGTTGTGGAAGCGACACGTGTTTGTGTGTCGTAGTTACGACACACGTATAGTATCATTAGAGGGAGGGGACAGCTACTAGCTTAGGGGCTACATTTATATTTTACACACATGGGTGGGCCGCTAGTGACTCTTATGAGCGCTACCTTCTGTCCCGGGCCGCTATGTCTCGGATGAGTGCTACCTACTGCCACTCTCTATTACTCTGCTGATCCTACAGCACCTGCGTAGAACGTTGTCCTCAAAGTGAATATCACATAGATGGTTAGGTACCCTGTTGTATTATAGTTTATAGTATTTACTTATGCAGTTATACACGGCATGTTCTTCCTGTATCTTGTTACGTCCCTCTGAGGACCTGGTTATCTCTCCTGGTGTGTGCCACTGTGATATATGCAGGTGTTCCTGTCGAGGCCGTGATCTTCTCTATCATTTTGAAGAGAATTGCACTTGGCTCGTCTTGCTATTTCATCTATTCCTTTTTGTATATTTTATTTGAGATAGTTGGTAGTGGACTTTGTCTCCGCCCATCTTTTGTACAAATTATAATTCAGCGTTGATTCCTATTTTGTATTGATTCTTTTTGTGGATGAGATTATTATCATAGTTTACTGTATTTTACAGCTTATGTATACATACGAGTTTCCATATATTGGAGTACACTTCGTATGTATGCAGCTTGCATGGATACGTACCTAGTCCTAAGTATTTTGGGGCTGGGGCGTTACACGTATCGGTCGAGATACCTGTATCGGCCTATTTGTAAACTAGCCAATTACTTTGTGCACTTTTGTCACCTCGTGACGAAACTTGTGCCACTGGACTCATATCATTTTTTAGTCTTGTGAGCCAAGTTTAATCCAATTCTGAGAAGGTCGACTGGAACGCTATTTTGGCGGGCCCATGGCCTGATCCATTGGACGAATTTTTGTACGGTCCACCGGAATCCAATTTTAGACATAGGATTATATCATCAATTTGAACTCGTAGACATATAGTTTGATTACTATAGAGACCATAGGTGTTGGCATGCTTTTCGGTGCAAAGTAGTTCCAACGACAGACATCATTTTGATTTAAAATTATCGTTTTGACCCTGTATCCAGAATTGGACTTTTGGACAGTCAAACTTAGTTTTTTTTATGATAATCACATTAGTGATGTCTGTTTTAGCGTCCGAAGACTATTGCGAGTTTTTGACTTTTGTGGCTAGTTGATTGACTAGATAGTGTTGGTTCTACAAGCAACACCACACAAGTACACCTTGCCAAACTTTACAGTATTTTCATGCTTTTCTATAATACTTTTATGTCTTACTTGTTTACAAATTTCTTCTACTTTTTATCATGGTATTTTCTAGTTTTATGTGCACATAGATTGTTACTCTTTCTTTTCTCCATACTACTTGTCCTATTTTTCTTATCTTGTTCATATCTAGTGATAGTATTGCTTTGCCTAGCCATGTTTCCTGGATCTGTTTGACCCGTACTTGACTTGGACGTGACTAGATGTAATAGACTTGACTTCTTAGTACCTTAGGAGAGAGAGTGTTTTATTAGCCGTGGCTATACCTCTATTGTTAGTGCCTTACCGGGCTGCGGTGGAGAACCTGTTATAGGGCTGTTAGTGTCTCTTCGGGCTGCAGTTATTATCACATGTACCTGTAGCCATAATTAATATTATATTCCCATAACATGTCACCATCTATAGAGTTCTCCTATGTGGTATTCTTTCTTGTACTTGTTATTTCAGTCTTTCCTTCTATGTTATTTACTGTACAGTAGGGTGTCTTTCTAGTCCCCTGAGGACTTGATGATCTCTCCAGCTATGAGATGAAGTATGGTACATTGATCGATGATGGTTGCTACTCCAAGACTTCAGGTATATTTAGTTGTTATTATCATTATCTTCCTTATTTATATTTTGTCAACTATTTAACACTCACTATTATTATAACCTAGTCTTTTACAAGCTTAAATTTTCTTCTAGCTTGTTCATGATAAATGTGTTATTGGGGATCCACACTAGCATATTTATTTATTCCAGAATCAGTGTATTATGGTCTGTTCAACCGTACCGCACTTGGTTCGTTATTGTTATCGATATTTAGTGGATTGAGATGTAGTTAATTCTAGAACAACCAGACAACTTATACATATTTGAGCTGGGTTGGAGTCCTCTGGATGCGTAGCTGACATGTATATATATTCTAGTTCTATATATTTTAGGACTGGGGTGTTATATAATCTTACATATACGAAATTGTATTTTAACCTATTTGGTCGTAGAAGATCCTATAAAATAATTTAGAATAATACTACTAGGTCATGACCCCTAATCATGGCTCTATTAAGTGGGTTAGCTAGGTTGGGTCCAAATATACTTTTTAGTCAAAATAGAATACGAAAATCACCCAATAAGTTTCATATGCCATCTGCAAATAAGTAGCACATAAGAACTCGATTGAGTGGCACACCATTGGCATGTGTGTTGTAGGCTCAAAATGGGTCAAAACTATATATTGGGTCAAATGATTTTGATCATTGTCGAGTATCGAACTCAAGTTTGAAGTTAGGTCTAGAATTACGATAATTGATCGAAAGGCCAAAATTGACCTGAAGTTGCGCGAATTCAAAAGGATGTCAGCGGATAAGTTTGGATGGACATGATATATTATAATGAAAATAAACTTGTCTACCGTAAAACTCATGAAGAAAATTCTGAAAGATTGACATCTCTACCGATTAAAACTAATTCTAATAAAATTATTTATGGAAAATAATTCATTTAAAATTTTTTAAAAGAGCCCAAACATCCAGGGGGCTTATACCAACACCACCACCCCATCCTCAACATCCATCTCCCCCCACCCCCGTCCCTGCTCCCCCACTCGTCTACGGTGTCGCCCCCTCCCCCATGCCCCTGCTCCCCCACGACACTACCCATATCCCCCATGCCCCTGCTCCTCCACGATGTCGCCCCTCTCCTACGGGCGCTCCCCCGCCCTCCCCTATATCGACTGCTACTACAAACATAGAAAATATAGGTAATTTGGTCCAAAAAATTGGGTTAATCCAGTTGATCGTCAATATTAGACGGAATCCACGAAATGTATGGGGACTTACATTATGGTAAAACACTAGAGCACACCTTGAAATATGACTAATAAAGTAGGGTACGACTCAAATTTTCTCAAATATAACCGAATCAAAACTGCCACTATAAATTTAACGGTCATTAGATGGAAGACTTCTCTCAACTAGGACTAGGGATCATCATTGGACCCGAGGCCTATGGGCGTCCGAAAAGTTTGTCCGGTCCCATGGGCCAATGCTCGATATAGTTCGACCATTAGGATAGTTCAGTCCGGTACATATTAGTATATGACATGGCTCGAGCTAAATATTAGCCAGCCCAAGCCTGGAACAAGGCCTGCTTGATACAAGCTCGCCGGTGCCTAGTCCTAAAAGTTTATCAAAGTCCGGTCCAAAAAGTTTGATACATTTCTAATTGTAGGGTACATATTTTAATTTAATTTGGGAGATGTTACAACTAGTTACAAGTAGTGAAGTTCTAATTGTCATTGTTAGCAAGCATGTTCGCCGCCCAGGCCCATATGGACTTTTTTATAAGGCTAGTCTGGTTCGATCCAACTTAGCCCAAAAAGTCCGATCCTTGTGGGTGGGTTTGGGCTTCATTGATAATAATTAAGCTCGACTCGACCGGGCCCAAAATTTCTCTAGAACCAAAAAAGATCGGTCCATGCCCAGCCTGACTCCATACTTTATGGACCTGCGCGGCCTGGTCCGATCGATCCCTATCTACGACTCTGCATTGTAGATAATACAAATAAGAATGCAAAAATTTTATTATCTTTTTAGGCTTCAAATTCTCTCGGGAAAACTTTTATAAATGGGACATGTCACGCCCAGTCCCAAAATATACGTAATCGAGCCACATGGAATAGGCCAGCTATATCTCAATCCATATAAAAGAAGCACAAAGATGTTTAGAATGGTGTAACTATCACTATATCAACTCTATATCTCAATTCCATATAAAAGAAGCACAAAGAAAAGGAAATATGAATACTAGTCTACAGCACAATAATCATACTAGCCCGAGTAGACTCGAGAGAAAAATATTCTATATATATTACTCAACAAGCAGTTATAAAATGTAGAAATGAGACAAATATACTACAGAAAAGTAAGTACCTACAATGAATGGGTGCTCTGCGGCAATCCAACAAAAGCTCTGAAACCATATTTATTTAACCTGGAAGGAAGCCAGATCCTCAGTGGGACACAACAAGATACATATTATGCATGCCACTATGGTATAAAAAGCATAAAGAGACGGGTTACTCTATCCACTATATGTATATGCAAGTGAGGACAACTTTTGACCAATAGAGATCTCCTACCCAGAGATTATCTCATAGTAGGATCCGTCTGAACCGCATCCCTGTCAACAACAAATACCAAAAGCAGCCCCTTCGTTTGGTAATTGTCCTCCCCAACCAATGTATCTAGAGCCAGTCGACTCCACGACACGCACAATCCCTAGTGCGGGGCATAATATGTCATAATGAAAGCATTTAGCAGGAACGATACTGTCGTACGTCCTGTCCGCACTGATGATCAATCGATTATTGTGGCACGTGTCATGTATCTCTGTATCACATTACCATGTCCAAGTATATATCATGGTCCAGTAAGATACTAGTATATCCGCTCTGCAGTACATGGGTAGTCTCTAATGGATTAGGCAAACTATAACGACCAACGTATCTCGTTCGTTGCATCCAGAGTCATACTCGGATGAGGAATATAAAGAAGTAATTGTCACGCCCCGATTTTGAAGAATTGATAGTTGTCCCCCGGGCGTGATGTCGTGCGAACCTAGGTTATCATCGCATACGGCATAGTCATAAGTTAATTCAAAGCATAATATCTAAGAGAGAGAGAGAGAGAGAGAGCGCAGACAAATTGAACAACACATTGAGACAGATAACTTTATATTTTATTGATAATAGACATCATTTACAAACTCTATTACAATTATGTCGTTCGGGCTTTACAACATTACTCGATTACAAAAAAAGTGCCGATGAGATAGTCGTTCCATACATATATCCCATATTTACAATAAAAGTATTCCAGCCACCTGGAATGGAGGGAGGCCGAGACATGTTTCTTGGACTGTTGTAGAGAGTCTTTAAAAGTGATGTGACGGGAGTCTTCGACGCACGGTCGAAGCTTCAAAAGCACGAATGTCGCCTTGGTATGTTGGCACGTTCTTCTAGATTCCTAGCACCTGTAAAGAGCAAGGGTCAGTACGATCACAAGTACTGGAAAGTGGCTAATTAAACCCAAGCTCTGTATCTGGTTCAAGCAGTTTTATAGAACATGTTAGCTATTTGGTGATCTTTCTAACCATCCTAATCGATTTGCATATTAACATGTTTTGAGACAAGCATATGAAAAATGTATACATTGAGCAATTATTATGTTCATCCCATGCCACATGCGTTAGTTCAAGCAGTGAAAGGGTGTGAAAGTCACTGACAATTTTAAGCCATCATGGACTATAACTGTGTTAGACGGTGATCCTTTCACGGCGGGTAGCGAGACGGACTCGAAAGTTCCCAAATCACTTATACCAGTCCTGTTGGCACTAGTTATACTCGCTCCTCCATTGCCGAATCAGGTCCTTGGCCTAGGCAATCGTTCGAGGAAACTACCCCTTCTCGACAAGTTATCCACTGATCGTTTTTCAGTTCTTGAAATAATTCTCTCTTTTCTAGAATCTTATATTTTCTTTTTTTGGTGTAAAACTTACATTTATTGAGTAAATTACTCAATTTCTTGCAGTCATTTCGAGTTTCATTTAGCAAGTGTTTTATGAAGAATCATGCCTCAATTCATTGATTCTACACTATGGCGATAAGTATTAATTTGTGTTTCATGATTGATTTGAAATAGAGGGTCGAAGTGAAGGAGGTCAGCCACTAGCCTTAGTCTTTGCTTCAGGCGAGGGACTGGTTGGCTGTGCTTAGACGTCACCTACGCGATCACCTATAATTACATAAGAAACTGATTATAATGCTGTATTATTCAAGGAGTTCGATACGAATGCAAAATTCAAAAATGAAGCCACGAAAACCATCGAAAACATTCACGAAAATGCATTCATAAAAACCAAAACCAAAACCAAAGCAATTTGCGACATAAAAAGCAGAGCAATGGAAGGTCTCTCTCGACACAGTTGCAGAGCCAATCCTCGAGGCATAATCAGTTGAATAAGGGACTTAATTCTGAAGAATCCTTTCCATAACTAGAAAAGGATCTTAATTCAATCATTTCCGTTCGACCGATTCAACCGATTCCGTTCTATCGGTCCCGACTGAATCGCTAGCGACAGTGTTTCTTTCTCGCACACCCCATGGACGAAAATGGGGCACTATGTTAGGACGGGGTACTACACCATAACCAACTAAGAAAATTTTTGTCCTGAAAACTTAAGAATAGAACCTACCTCTACGAGAACAATAAAAAAATTTCTCCTTCATCTCTAATTCAAATTCCCAGGTCGACTCCACGATCGAATGATTGCTCCACTGTACACAGACGAGTAGGATTGCTCAATTTTGCCACAGTTTATATTTACGTTTTAAGATTTGTACCTGCACTTCAACATATGATAAGTCGCCCTTCATCTCCAGCTGACCAAAATCTACCACATGGCTTGGGTTATGCACGTACTTTCGCAACTGAGAGACATAGAAAACATTATACACACCCGCTAGCGCTGGTGGCAGGACAATCTGATAGGCCACTGGGGTGACTCGCTAGAGTATTTCGAATGGCCCAACGAATCTCGGGATCAACTTTCCCTTTGCACCAAATCGGGTAACTCTACGCATAGGCGACACTTTAAAAAAATGTGATCGCCTTCTAGAAACTCGAGGGGTCGACAATGGACATCTTTGTAACTTTTCTGCCGACACTGCACAGTCTTTAATCTTTTTCGAATGAGCTTGATCTTCTCTACGGTCTGTTCCACCAGATCCAGGCCAAGAATCTATCATTCTTCGACTTCATCCCAACAAATGGGTGATCTACATTTTCGGCCATACAAGGCTTCCTACGGTGCTATTTGGATGTTGGACTGATAGCTATTATTGTATGCAAATTCGGCCAACGGTAGATGAACGTCCCAACTCGATTTGAAGTCAATTGTGCAGAGCCGTAATATGTCTTCGAGAATCTGATTCATATGCTCTATTTGGTCGTCGGTCTGGGATGGTAAGCTGAGCTGAACTGCAACTTGGTATCTAAAGCCGACTGAAGACTACTCCAGAAGCGTGATAGAAATCGTGCATCCCGATCAGAGACGATAGATATCGGAACTCGTTCAGCCGTACTATCTTGTCAAGATAAATCTGAGCCCGACGATCAACGATCCAAGTAACTTTAATGGCAGTAAAGTGCACTGACTTGGTTAGTCGATCGATGATGACCCAGATGGCATTATTTCTATACGACGCCTTCAGCAGGCCAACAACAAAGTCCATAGTGACATGATCCCATTCCATTCTGGAATGGCAAAGTTCTGCATCTTTCCGCCCGGTCTCTGATGTTTATCTTTCACCTACTGACAGGCCATGCATTACGACATGAAGAGTTCCACATCTCTCTTCATTTCGTGCCACCAGAAGGCCGTATGGAGGTCCTTCTACATCATAGTGTTGCCTGGATGCAAGGTATACTTTGCACTACATTCTTCCGTCAATATCTCCTTTTTAAGTTCTGAATCGTCCGGAACGCATAGCCTACCCTTCAATCGAAGCATGCCGGTATCATCTACCATAAAGATAGTTGCACTACCTATTGAAATCTGCTCTCGCACTTTCTTCAGGTACATATCATCTTTTGGAGCGGTCTTAATCTTTTCTCGCAAGCTCGGCTCTAGCTGTAACTGTGCCAAAAGCACATCCCTGAATCGAACCTGGAGGTCGATGCCCATCTCTTTTAAGTTGCATAGCAATCTACGGTCGATGGATAGCAAGACAATATACTTCTGGCTCAGAGCGTCTGCCACAACATTTCCCTTGTCCGGCATATAGTTAATAGTCAAGTCGTAATCTTTGATCAATTCAAGCCAGCACCTTCGTCGCAAGTTCAGCTCCTTCCGCGGGAATAGATACTTGAGAGTCTTGTGATCCGTATAGATCTTGCATGCCATGCCATAAAGATAGTGATGCCATAATTTTAATGCAAATATAATCGCCGCTAACTCCAGGTCATAGGTGGGATAGTTCTTCTCGTACGGCTTTAGCTGTCGAGAAGAAAAAGATATCACCTTGTTCTGTTGCATCAGCACACACCCCAAACCCTGGTCGAATGTATCACTAAAGATCTGGAATCCCTCAGTCCCTTCTTGAAGTACGAGTTTCGGGGCCGAGATGAGCCGTTGCTTTAACTCCTGGAAGGAAGCTTTACAGTCGTCTGACCATTCAAAAGCGACTCCTTTCTGGGTGATGCGAGTCAAGGCGACTCGATCTTTGCGATGTCTTTCACGAAGGGTCGGTAGTATCCTACTAAGCCAAGGAAGCTTCGAATCTCGTCGCCTGACGTTGGCCATTTCCAATCGACAATGGCTTCAACTTTCTTCGGGTCGACTGCAGTGCCTTTGGATGAAATAATGTGTCCAAGGAATGCGACGCTGCTCAGCCAAAATCTACACTTGCTTCGCTTCGTATACAATTAATTTTCCAGAAGGATCTGAAGCATGGTCTACAGATGCTCATCGTTTTGCCGCTTGTCCTTCGAGTAGACGAGTATATCATCGATGGAGACTACTATGAACTTGTCGAGGAAGGTTAGAAACACCCGATTCATTAAAACTATGAAAGTAGCTGGGGCGTTCGTTAGGCCGAACGATATTACCAAGAATTTGTAATAGCTGTATCGAGTGCAGAAGGCTGACTTCGACACATCGTTCGGCTTAATCTTGAGTTGATGGTAACCCGAGCGAAGATCAATTTTAGAAAACATAAAGCACCTTGTAACTGATAGAACAGGTCGTCTATGTGGGACAATGGATGTTTGTTTCAGATGGTGGCCTTATTCAGCTCTCGGTAATTGATACAAAGACGCATTGAGCCGTCCTTTTTTTGCTAACTCTTACAACTGTACATTGAGTTCCTTAAGCTCTGTAGGGGACATTCTGTATGGAGCTTTAGAGATCGATCGGGTATCAAAGAATGTGTCAATGGTGAACTCTATCTCTCAGTCAGGTGGCATGCTGGGCAGCTTATCCGGAAACACGTCCGGGAATTCTGACACAATGTCGGCCTGACCCGTATTTGTACCATCCGGTCTCATGTTTCGAACATACGCTAAATAGCCTTCACACCGGGAATGCATATCCTTCGAGTTGATATTGTCGAGATCACCATGCAGGTCGGTGACGTCTCACCACACGAATAGCAAAATTTGGGCACTCTAGGTATACAGAAGGCGACCGTCTTTTCGGTACAGTTGATGGTTGTACTGAAAGGACCAAGCCAATCCATTCCCAGAATGATATCGTAGTACTCAATGTCTAGGACTATCGTATCGAGACCTATCTTTTGACCACCTATGCACGATTCTGTCTCCGCAGTTTGCAAGTAGTGACGCACCCGACGGTACGTTGACACTAAGATTAAGGCCTAACATTGTCACAGAGAATTTGTCTTCGGCAATAAAATTTGCCGATATAAAGCTATGCGTAGCACCTGAATCAAATAGTACACGAGTATGTTTGTTATTGAAATGTTGTATACCTTTCACGACTGTGTCAGATGCGAACATTTTATCCCGGGTTATGGCGTAGACGCGGCCCTGGGCATTGGACCAATGGTCTTGGCCATTTTGTGGTATTGTCTGTGGAGGCCGATATGCTTGGCCTCGATTTTATTGGTACTGCTGTTGCGGCTGGCATTGGTTTGGCCTACCTTCTAGATAATCATGCGAGAAGTAGCCTACCCGACTGCACTGGTGGCAAGCTCTAATTTTTATTCGATATTCGGTAGGCAGGTGTCCCTCGTTGTGGCAAAAATTACAGTATTCTCGATTCCTTCCCTTGTTGCTGCATCCGTTACCGTAGTTTGGACGCTTATGAGCATTATTACCTTCTGGGTCGCCATGGTGCTTGTTATTGTAAATATAAATAGTATCTGTGGTGACCGGAGGGTATTGAGACTCGAGACGAAGGGTATGGTTGAGTGACTCGCCCATTGTTTGATACTCGGGTACCATCACATTAGCAGAAATAGAAGGCCTCAGGCCTACTTCAAATCTTCGTGCTCGACTTATCTCCGTTGGCAAGTAGACACCCATAAATTGAGCCAATTTGTTAAATTTTGTAGCATACTCGCGTACCGTCATGTTTTTCTATTTCAACTGCATAAACTCGTTCTCCTTCGCCTGGCGGATCACCGCAGGTAAGTACTCGACTTCGAAGGCCTTACAGAACATAGCCCAGGAGATCGATGTGGTGGAAACATCACGACGAATATCTTGTTTTTGTACTGCCTACCAGTCGTGCGCATTCAACTGAAGTTGAAGTTGAGCACAAGCGACTTTCTTGCCTCTTCGATGCCGAGGAGCTCGAAGTTATCTTCAATCTCGTCTAACGAGTCTATAGCAAGGGAAGGGTCTTCGATGACGGTAAAGGAAGTGTGAAATACCATCTTGAAGTTGGTATAGTCGAAGGTGTTATTCTCTGGCGGCGCAAGCCAAGACGAAGGCTCCCTGGGTGTGACTTCAATGGACCGGTTCACAGGTTCGACAGTACGGGTTGCAGAGTTTTCGTTGGTCATGACTCATTGGTCATGACTGTTTGCACCAACTGTCATAGTGTGTCAAGTTTTCCTTATTGCATCTTGATCTGTGCTTCAAATCGGGCTTCAAATTGGGCATATCGTCCTTCGGACTGCAGGTACAGCTTTTCACTTTCTTGTTGAAATGCTACAGCCTGCCTATGCTACATTTCGAGCATATACATCATCTGCTCCATAGCACTATCGAAAGGTCCGGCTTTGGTAAGCATCCTTCCCGTTGGGTTGATGGAAGGCTCAGCTTCGGAACTACTCGAGCCGCTGGAAGCGCTCACTTCGCCCTCTGCCTGAGGTCCTGCAACTCCTGTAGAAAAAGTCAACTCTCATTAGATTCAGAAAATATCTTGGATCAGCGTATGGAACAACTCATCCCATCAATACGAGGTCAACAGTTTGTGACTAGAGACTCGAGACTGGAGGTCAAGGATGTAAAGCCATGCTCTGAAACCATTATGTCACACCCAGATTTCGAAGAATCGATAGTCGTCCCCCAGGCGTGATGTCGTACGAACCTAGGTTGCGATTGCACAAGGCATAGTCATAAGGTAATCCAAAATACAACATCTAAAAGAGAGAGCGCAGATAAATTAAACAACATATTGAGATAGAAAACTTTGTATTTTATTGATAATAGACATCATTTATAGACTCTATTACAATTATGCCATATGGGCTTTACAACATGACTTAATTACAAAAGAGTGCCGATGAGATAGCCGTTCCATACATACATCCCGAATTTACAACAAAAGTATTCCAGTCACCTGTTTGTGAGAACAAAAGTTCTACAAGAAAACTAGTTTACAAACTAAGAAAAAAGTAAAAGAGTACAATTTGACTATAGAGAAGTACAACTATAGGAATCTCATTTGAAGACGATCACTTTATCCCTTAGACGATGTGATATCGAAGATACGAGCCTCTGGAGAATGCGACAGCATCTTGTTAGAAGATTATGATCATTAGTGATGCCTTAGAACTAATTTGGAACTCTATTTATAGAGTTTTGAAAAAACTTTCAAGTAGTTATCTTGAGTGGCATGCATTGCATTTGGCACGCCATTCACTCATTTGCGCGAACGGTTACTTGAACTGCTAGGGACGCATGGCATTCTTGAGAGATATATGCGTAGTCGTGGGCAGTATAGTAGACATGTTCTTCAAGATTAGTGGCATGCGCGCCACATCATCTAACTTCTAGATGAAAATTGACTAAGTGGTGCCCACTTGATAGGTGGTGCTAGGCGCAACTTGATAACTGGTGCCCCTTACTCAGTCTGTCAGTTTTGTGATCATTAATTACCTCGTGCCAAATGATAATTAGCGTGAGCTAGCTGTCAACATTTATTGCAAAGGCTAATACGATCTTTTTGAATGCCGCGTTGCTTGGGATTCAAAGGAATTTTCTGACGGGTTGTCAGTAATCATGACGACTATTCCAGCTTCTCAAGAAAGACTGCCACGTGGTGCCCGCACACCCTAATAGTTGGCGCCACCTGAGTCTTCGCACAATCTAATGGCCAGCGCCTTTTTGTATCCTAGCATCATTTTATGTGTGGCGCCTAATCATTTCTGAGCTTCTACAAGACCTCCTTCAAAGTTTTCAAATTCGAAAGATTTCAAAAAATTTAAATAGTTTGAATTAGAAGTGATCGGCTTGAATGGCGAATGACAGTATGGTAACCGACCCCGAGTTTTGTGTGCGTAGGTTGCGCCAACTGTTATGGGAGCTTTAGGCTATAAATATCCGTCAAGAGAGAGAAAATTACTTTTTACTGGAAAGTTCTTTTCTTCCAAACCCTTTGTCTTCTTCCTTCCGATTTCAAAAAAATTCTCCGATCACCATTAATGACACCGAAGACATCAGCTGCCGACAAAGGCAAGGCGGTCGCTGGGACCTCTTCACATGCATCACTGCTAAGGGCACCTCAATATGCGCTACCGTCGGCGAGAGTCGAGAGTGCAAACCCACCACTCGAAGGAGATCGCTGGAGAATGAACTAGAATGATTGGTTTTTGCTCTATCAGCAACGTGCCAGTATCGACCATCTCTTTTTAGAGCTCTGGTTAATCCTGCGCACTCTTCAAACAGTGCCCCGCCTTTTTAGAGTGTTAGCCAAATCATATCACATACTTTTTGTTTTTACAAATTGTGTTGATTGCAAAAAGCAAGCTTCCGTAAAAAATAGAACTTGCGCAATTTGAGCTCGTGAAATTTTAAACTCGCGCAATATTGTATCAGTTGCTCAATTTAGATATTTCTTTGTGTAGATTCTGTAATCTTTCCTTGAAAGTAAACTTTGCTTCTTCTTTTACAGTTGATCTCAGAGAAGACCCAAATGCTGAGATATTGGCTATGGCCTTTCGAGTACCAGAATATCAAAAGGATTTGTCCCATGTCTCATTTCTCCAATATGATCTTCCCGACTCTAGAAGGGCAATGCTAACATCTCAAGAGAATGGCACTTTACTATGTTTGGTGAATGGCGAACCCCTTGTAATTCTGGACCAGGTTCCCCATAAGAAACCAGCTTTCTTGTTTGGTGATGCTATCAAGAAAATGTCTCAGCCCAAATCAAAGCGAGAGAGCAGAATTTATCAGAGTGGAGACAGATATATATCTCAAAAAGATGTTGAGACACTTATCTCTATCTCAATATGCCTATTCTAGTTATCCTTGATGGATGGCATGGGACTTGACTCCAATCAAACAAGCCAGAGTTGGAAGAATATGCCATAAATTGGGTCCCCAGAATAAAGATATGTTCTACTATTCTTCGGAGAGATATAGTTCCCACTTGAGAGTCTTAAAACTGAGTTACGTGCCTCCTGAGGATTCATCCTTACTGATTCCCGTCAGAATACCTTTTTTGTGTATATATTTGCTAAGGATGAGAAAAAATATTCATATCAGAGCATGCAGTTGACAGGCTTGATGAATCCAGAGATGAAAAGCTGGAACTGTGTTGCAGTCTGGGCTTTAGATTACTTTAGAGACAAGCTTCCTGAATTGGAACTTTACGATCTAATCTGGACTACTTCTTCTGGAATCCATCCCAATCCTAATTTATTTTTGGCCTTGGTAGAACGGTATAACGACAGAACCGACACTTTTATGACTCCTTATGGAGAGATTGGCTTCGCGCCTCATGAAATGCAATATCTTTCTCATCTGCCAATGGGTGAAAACCCGTATGAGAAATATGTACCGATAAATAAGGAGCTGAATGCTTTAGCCAAAGAGAATCCAAAGATGGTAGTCATCTTCGAAGAGCATTTATGCCACTTTATAATTTGTACCCTCTATTATCAGAGTTCCATAAATGGGACAAATTACATGACTAAATGGCTGCCTTATTTATTTTTGGGCCACATTCACGAAGAAAAAATAAATGAGAATCAAGCTTGTGAACCTTGTTTTTTCAAACCGCTTGACCGCAATACTATTGAGAAGTTGATAGAAAAATCCAAACATGTTGATAATATATTGAATCAAGATTGGCATCCATTTACTGCCGGTGCTCCCATTGAGAGTTACCTCAGGCAAGGTAGTAGACCAATGTCTTGAGAAGCTACCTTAGTAGGTTTTTACTCCTTATAGATACGACGGTTTGTGGTTCCCAGAGCTAGTGTCGTTGATAGATTCCACCGATGCGTACTATTTGCTGCCGTACGTCTAGTATTTGGTTATAAGATGGATATTCTTTCGGTAATGACTTGTCGACTGAACGCAGGTCTTCTTTCTTTTGTAGACAACATGACAAATGATCCCAGTATTCGAGACGCCTTCCCTCGTACTGAGATGCCGTATACTTATCTGTTCGGGTGGCTACTGTTGCATCATCCTAGTCAAATGGATCCGACTTTGAGTACTATAGGAGGAGACTTCGTAGGCATTATGCCACCACTCGATGGAACATAAACAGCCTTTCAGAGTACAGAAGGGCTTTGAACATGGATTCTGAATGGAGATTCCACCGTGTTCATCCTCCTCCGAGATGTAAAAATCTTCCAGCTCAACTCATGGACTTGGAACCTATGGCCCTCCGTCTAACTCCATCTGCTTTTATGTGGCTAAAGATGATCTGGCCCTCCCACCTAGTACATCGGTTCGAGGGTTATGCTATCTGGAGCTATATTTACCATGTCGATTCGTTCGACAGTTCGACTATGATCAGATGCATGTTGGCAATGCCACCACCTACTTAAAAGCCAAGGATTATTTGATAGATGGTGCCAGAGCCTGGAGGTACTACACTGCAAGGGGTACCAAGGCAATATTCATAATGCCCTCTACCACCCTCGTTGCAGGTCCGTGTATCTTGTATACATACTCGAATTTCTATACATCAACCAATACTTTTTTCGAAGGTTTCAACTTGGCTGATAGTTTTGTGAGCACCAAACGGGCAAGAATGGGAACCAATACTATACGAGAATTCAGAGATGCGAAGGATCATGACACTTCTGATGATCCCTTAGAGGCTACTCTTATTGGCCTTCTTGATGAAGTGAACGATCCATTGAATATATCACTTAAGAAGCGGAAGGAGAAGTCTCCTGCGAAGGGTCCTGGTAAAAGACTAGAGAATCATCTACTCAATCACACCCATATGAACTTCCTTCCCGTCATAAGGCTCGAGGGAGGTAGAAGAAAACAACAGTAGTTCTTGCTGAGCAACCTACGGCTAGGACGACAAGGTCCCAAACAAGGATAATGAACACGGAACTCTCTCCTGGAGGAGGAGAGGCAACTCCTTCTTTGATTCCAAAAGATAGTAGAGTTGTCGATAAAGAGACTAGTAAGGGGCCGATTGTACAAGGTGATCATATAGAAACTGAAGAATCACCTCCGGTACCTCTTCAATGCAAGACAAAAAGAAAATTATTGGTGACTCGAGTGGTGCAATTAGAAACTGTAGCTTCACCAATTCCTTCAATGCCGGAGGAGCCTTCAAGTCAACCCGATCCGCCGCTGCCATCACAGGATCTGCTGCCTTCGTAAGGTAATATTTGTACTCTTTTAGTGTGATCATGATTTAGTAAAATATTGATATTGACCTTTTCTTCATTAATCAATATTCCAGCTCCAGTCTTCACAGCGAATCTTCTCTGGTTCCTTCCTCAGAGCCAGTAGCTGTAAAGATCACCATTCCCGTGAATGTACTAGCTACAGCAGGAGTGATGCTACCATCCCCAACTATCGAGGTTCTAGAGACCACAATTCCTGCCTTCAATCGACTTGATTCCCAATGTTGCAGCTTCTTTTGTAGTTCAGACTCCTGCCCTCTTTCGGAAAGATCAAGAAATGATAGAGGCTCTTATGGTTGTGATCTCAGTGATGATTTGATTGAAGAAGACCCTACAAATGCGCTTCCGATCTCGATAAAGCTATAGTTAATGAAGATCCCAAAAATGTCTTAAATGATCAAAACTTAACGGCCAAAGAGGGCTATACTACTGGTGATGGTGAAGAGGACCCTACTGATGATGAAGGGCATCAAAGCCCAAAAGATGGTAATCGGAGTCTCATTGACCCACAAGGTGATAAAAACTCAAATGTTGATATTGTGGGCGATGAAAGCCCAAGTGATGAAATATTTAATGAAGACCTTGATGATAAAAATAAAGATGGTGAAAATCACGCTAAAAATCTTCAAAATATTGGGATTGATGAGAAGTCCAGAACTAATGCTAAGAGGATTCAGACCCTGATTGAATATGTTTTTAAGACAGAGGGAACAGAAGTGGCAGCCCCAATTGGTCAGGCAGAATCAGGCAATGGAAGCAGGCATTTCCGGTTAGGAGGTTCAGAGGCTGGAAGCAGTCAAGCGACCGTATCCGAGAATACTATGATGAGACTTCTCATAGACCGAGATCTACCTCGTGAGACCCCATATGTGCCGTTGGGCTCAGGTAAATTATTGAATTTTATTCATCATTGTTTTTTTGATATTATTTGATATGATATAACGATTATGCTTTTTAATTGAAGGGGGTCCTGTAGGGACTATCGTTGCAGCCCTGTTGACTTCTGCGGTTTTTAGTGCCAGCTCAACAATGGCTCTCCTGGACAGGGGAACATTGGAAGGGAGTTCTTCACAGATGACTGAGCCAGAATCCCCCAGCGCATAATCTATATTTTTTCCCTCTTCTATAGAAAGGGAAGTCCTCGCTGAAGTAGAGACTCCTGGTCTTTTGGCAATGAATAACAGCCTCATTGACATATATATAAATGCCTTTTATACTTCTTTGGGCACTCTTGTACAAATGTCTATGGAGAGAGGTCGACTTTCAACTTATTGAAAAGAACTGCTCATTTTGTGAATGAAGCCATACGCAATATTGGCGACATGAAAAGATCCGGCTTCTTAGAGCATATCTTGAATGATCTCGAAGATCCTATAAAATCTTATAAAGACGATTAGAGGCAACATCCAGATGCTAGTAGATGCTGAGTGCGAGGCCCTTGATCATGAATATACGAAACAGTGAGCTGCCTTAGACAGCTCTGTGGTAACCTTCACATTATAGTCTTAGAAATATAGTCAATCATTACTGAGATTACCTCCTCTATCAGCCTCTACAATGTTGAAGCTGAGGAAAAAGAAAAAAAAAGATAGCTGAGAATCAAGTTCTCCTTCAAGGGCTAGAACTTGAAATGGCCAGGCTGCGAGAGACGATCGCGACAGATAGGAAGCGTAAAGAAGAAGTGCTCGAGCTATCTCAAGTTGCCTCAAGTCGCTTAGATGATCTAATCAGGCAACAGAATAACTTTGTCTGTATTCGGGGCTCATAGATAGAACATCAAGTCATATCGTTACAACCTTTGCAGCCAAAGAACAGGAGAGACCTAGCCATAAAAAGGGTGATTGACTCTAGGGTGGAGCGAGCTGAAGCTCTGAAGAAGCTAATCATTGATCTTAGCACCCAGCCTTCAAGATGAAGTTATTTTAATGTAATAACTTTCTACTTTGAACATTTTGATAAAGTGTGATTTTATTAATGGCATGATATATTAGATGAAAAATGATAATATTTTGTGGTTCTATTACTTATTATGATCTGTTTGAGATACAAACAATAGATAAGATTAGGAAATATGTTTAGAGGTACAGGACGTGACATATCAATTAAAAACAATAATACTCATTATATCTATTCAGATGTAATGTGGACGTGACAGAATATAATTTTGAGATATTATCATTTCTGGGATGACATTATCAGAGGTAATGTGTACGTGGCAAGTCGTTGATGTAGATAGTAAAATTCACAGGTAATGTGGACATGAATTCGTATATCTATTGATTATCCTTGGGCCAAGTGGGACTCAAAAATAGGATATGTTTGAAACCAACTGGGTTCTAAAAGATGATGTTTGTGATAATGTGATATAATCTAGATAGACTCCACTAGGGATTTTTTTTGATTTATTATCTATGGCTTTATTTATGAAAGAGTAAATAAAAGATAATAACTCAAAGATTTGAAGAATATACAATATTCAGAAGACGTATTATACACTCTTCAAACATAGTATTTCTTTAGGAATTTGTCGTTGATAGGCATCATAGTGACTCGGTCGTCCATCCCGGTCAGTTAATAAGCTTCATTTGAGAAACTTTTGCTTACAACGTAGAGCCTTCCCACTTTAGTTAGAACTTGCCCTTGCTCATATGTGTCATAGTCATAGAACGTCTAAAAGTAAGGACTAGTTTACCTTTTTGAAATGCTCGTACTCTAACTTTACGGTTGAAGGCTTTTGAGATACGGGCTTGATATAGCTCGATATGTTGTTGAGCTAGTAGCCGCTTCTCGTCAAGTGCTTCAAGCTCCTGAAGTTGAAGTCGATCATTATTTTCTATTGTGAGTTCATTGGCAATTATAATCCTTAGTGAGGGGATTTGGATTTCCAATGGCAGGACAGCTTCACATCTGTACACCAAAAAGAATGGTGTACAGTCTGTCGGGGCGCGTACTGTAGTACGGTAGGCCCATAGACATTCTCCAAGTTTTTTGCTCTAGTTTATTGGCATAAATGAACTTCTTGAGAAGCTTGACGATTGTTTTGTTGAATGCTTTCGCCAAACCATTAGCTGCGGGATTGGAGGCTGTAGAAGAAACATTGTTAATCTTGTTGTCATCACAAAATTGAGTAAACTTTTGACTGAAGAATTGAGGCTCATTATCATGGATGATTCACCGGGGATGCCGAATTGATAAATCATATGATGTTTGATAAAGCTGATCCCACTACTGGTTTTGACTTCAGCCAAGGGTATAGCTTCTCTCCACTTTAAAAAATAGTCGATTATAGCTAACATAAACCGATGTCCTCTAGATGTTGGTGGATTGATAGGACCAATGACATCCATGCCCCAAGCTTCAAAGGACCATGATGTCGCAGTTGGATGCAAGAATTTTGATGGTTGGTGGATAAAGTCTGCATGGATTTGTATGCTTGGCATTTTCGTGCATATTCTATTTCATCTGATACCATAGTGGGCCAGTAATAACCCATATTTCTGATACGATCCTGTAACTTTGGACTAGGCTAATGTGCACCACAGACACTATTGTGAGCTTCACGTAGTATTTGTTTTGCTTCGTCTCCCGCAAGACAACGTAGAAGCAAACCGTCAAATGTTCGTCGATAAAGTATTCTTGAGGTGTGATTGTAATAAAACTGAAACGATTCGTCGACGGATTGTCATAGCTTCCTTAGGATCTTCAGGTAAGATGTCATGTACCATAAAGTCGATGAAAGGAGCCCTCCAGTCTTCACTAATGGTATAAACTTCGGTTGACTTGCTGAATTCAATATTCGAGTTATTCTCGATACAAAATAATTCTCTGTTAGTGATGACGATCATCTGTTGTCTTCTTACTAGAATTTCTAATACTGTCGCAAGATTAGCAAGTGCATCAGCCTCTGTATTGCATGCTCAACGTACATGTTCAATGAAGAAGCCTTTGAACGATGTAGCCAGTCTGACTGCTGGTTTATGTTATGAAACTAGGTATTGATGCCAAACTTCATATGTGCCTTTAACCTGATTGACGATCAGCTTAGAGTCTCTATATACTTCAATATATTCGATATCCAACTGTTTAGCCAATTGAAGACCAATGAGTAGAGCATTATATTCAGCCACATTGTTGGAGCATGACTCATCTAAGGAATAAGCTCTTTGAATGGCTAATCCCTCCGGTGATACAAAGACAATCCCAACTCATGCGATAATGGTACCATTAGGTCTAATTCTAGATGCACCATATAAACACCAAGCAAGAACTTCCTCTGAAATCATGTTAGATTCTAAAGTTTTGTTTTGGATTTTGTCATAAAGTTTAGAAGTCTCCGGTATTGGATGAGCAACCAAGAAGTCAACTAAAGTTTGACCCTTAACAGACATTTACGGGATGTAGACCATGTCATATTGTGCCAATAAGATAGCCCAGGTAGCAAGTTTGGAATTGAGTGTACTAGGCTTCTTTATCAATACTCGTAGAGGGTTAACTCTAGAGATGACATGAATGGTCTAGCTCGTGATGTAATATCGTGTCTTCTGGACGGCAAACATCAAGGCTAGACATTCGTTTTCCATCGGACTATATCAATGCTCAGCGCTGATCAATGTGAGACTAAGATAATAGATAGCTTGCTCATGACCTTCTTTATTTTTTGAGCTACCTAAAGAATGGTCCATTGCTCTAACATACATCAAGAGGGGTATTCCTGTGACTAGCGGCACTAAGATTGGAGGGTTCCTCAAGTATCGTTTTATGTCTTCGAATGCTTGCAGACATTCTTCAGTCCAAACAAAAGACACACCTTTCCTCATTAAATGAGTGAATGGTCTGCAGCATCCAGAAAGATTTGAGATGAACTTTCTGATGTACGCAAGCCGACCCTGGAATCCTTGTAGCTCTTTTAGGTTGCGTGGAGGATGCATCTCTTGAATGGCTTTGACTTTTTTGGGGTCAACGTGTATACCCTTAGAGATAATAACGAATCCGAAGAATTTGTCACTAGAGACTCCTAGGAATGACTTGGTAGGATTTATCTTGAGTTGATGCTGGTGCATTAGATCGAAGATAGTTCTTAAGTCTTGGATGTGATCTTCCTTTAGATGACTTTTGATAGCAATATCGTCGACACAGCATTCGACTGTCTTTCGTAGATATTCACAAAAAATAGTACTTATAGCCCACTGATAGGTGGCACCAGCGTTCTTAAGGCCAAATGACATAACTGTATAATAGTAGACTCCTAGAGGAGTGCAGAAAGCGGTATGCTTTTCATCTTCTGGATTCATCCTGATTTGATTATATTCGGAGAATCCATCCATGAAAGACATTCGTTCGACCCCGCAGGTATTGTCGATCATGACATCAGCGATCGAAAAAGGGAATTCATCCTTAGGACAAGCTTCGTTAAGGTCTCAAAAATCAATGCAGACCCGTACCTTCCATATTTTATTCATAATTGGAATATCGTTAGCCACCCAGTCAAGATGTTGTTCTTCTCTGACAAAGCCGCAAGCGATGAGCTTTTTTACTTCAGCTTCTATGACGTCCATCATGTCAGGTCAAAATTGTCATTGTTGTTGTTTGATTGGCCTTGCATTTGGGAGTATGTTGAGTTTGTAGGTAGCGATTCGAGGATCTAATCCTGGCATATCTTCATAGATCTAGGCAAATATGTCAATGTATTCCCGAATAAGCTGAATCAACTCTTATTTGTCCTCTTCTGAAAGACTTTTGCTAATGAAGATTGGTTCTGGAGAAGCTTCTTCTCCGACATCGACTTGAAATAATTGATCTTCAGTAGGTGGTTCGCGTTGCTCGAAATGAAGTTTCCATTGATTGTCCATCCTCTGTGCCCAAGGATCTGATTCAGGAGTTTCGACAAAATCATCGTCGCCTTCGAAGAACTCGACGGTCACCATATTGGAAGATAGAGTCACTCGATGTACGTGCCCTATGTTCGTGTCTGAATCCCATAAAATAGAGTCAGAAGAATTAGATCGTTCTTCTTTGTCAGATTCAGACACGTCTGGGGCCGTGACCTGCGAGGTATAGCCCAACCCATGCGTTATTTTGCTGTAGTTTTGTACTGACTTTCCTTTTGGAGTAGGGATACGAATAGGAGTTCACCTTTAGCTACCACCATTGAGGCCAATTTTGAAATTATAGCCTATCTTTTGGATGATGTCTTTTTATTGTTGACTGTAATGACGTAGCTGAAGTCGGCCATTATTGTCATTTTCAGAGTCGCTATCAAATATAGTCTTTTGATCTGATCCTTTGTTAAAAGGATAGGAAGTTCATCTTTCTTCCGGGAAGGAACTAAGAAGAAGGAATCTTGAACTGGTTCGAGAGATACTTCATCTTGGAGAGGTTGAACTGCTCCTATTGTAAGGGGTTCAAAGTTATTTAGCATTTCTAGGTAATATTGAGTATAATAAATAACATCAGTATACTGTAAAGAAGAAAAATACTTTATTGATTTTTACATCATCATTTACAACAGGGATCTTCATCTTTGCTGATGTCTTGCTAAGGTTGATAACCAGAGGAGAAGAAGGAGAAGGAGAAGGCTTGTTACGACAAAGGTCGATAACGAGAGGCTCAGAAGAGGTGAGCCTTCCTCTGTTCCATCTTTTCAGCAGAAAGATGTTTGGCAAGAGAGGAGAGATGGATGGTTAGCGTCTGAGAAGACGAAGGACGAGAAGTGTGTCCTTTGACCAAAATTATGAGAACATTATCCGGGTGTCCCTTTCATCTTCCTCGGTATCCATGGCAAGTACGACTTTCATGAACTCTTCTTTGTACATTCTGGAGTCAGCACAGTATGCCTCGACACGCCGAAAGGGATTAAGATCAGCCACTTCCTTTCTAACTTCTCTATTATCATTAATATATTTGAAGCACTGATGGAGAGTGGATGGCACGATGTTATGTTCATGCAACCATGGTCTCCCAAACAAAGCATTGTAGGAGCCATGATTGTCAATTACATAAAAGGTGACTTTTATGAGAAGATTGTCGATTTAAAATTTTAGGCGAATCTTTTCCAGTGGTTCACTTCTTCTGAAATTGAATCCCAAGATAGTCGTGATTACTATAGAGAGATTATGAACTGGGATTTTTAGGACATCTAGTAAAGTCTTCGGTATAATGCTAAGTACAGATCCAGGAACAATCAGGATGCGATCAACCTTCATTGTATGACATATCCTGTGTAGTATAGAGGTCGGTTATGTCGATTATCTTCAAGAAGCATGTCATGCGTGAAGGTGATATTGGGAATTAACTCCATCATACTATGACAGTGAAAACATGCCACAGGTTCCTCTTTTGGCTTTTTGAGGTATGCTAGACAAGTGTCAGCTTGTATCAATTCTTTGCTTAGTATTTTCCAAGTTTCCCTCGAAAGATGTAGGAGCTCAAAGATTGACAACCTTGCCAGAGTATTGGTTAGTTGAGGCAATATATCGAAGTTATATGGCTTCTCAAGTCCAAGAGGTAAAGATTTTTTCAATATTCTATCGAAGCAAAGTATCTATTTTCCTTTATCTGTCGCTATCGGCTTGGAAGGAGTCGGTTCCACTGGGGGCGATGAAGTTGATGGAACATTGACAACAAGCGAAGAAGATGATGAAGGGGCGTTAGAGCTAGCTTGGAGTAGGAACCTATTGTCCTTCTGGATAGTCTCTAAGATAGAGTCTCCTAGATCTGGTACCGGTCAGGGCTTCTTCTTCTAGAGCTGGTGCGAAGGAAACCATGTTACAGTCCTTCGTCCGAGCCTTGTCCTTGGAAGACTTCTTTTGACAAGAGAAAAGATCTGCCCAGAATCCCAAGCCAGTATGAGACTGATTGTGCTACAGAGGGAGAGAAAGAGGTATAGGAGACCCTTTTCCCCGATTTAAGCCGGGGGCTTTCTGTAGATCATATCCCATCTTTGTCATCAATTTATGGGATTGTTGACAATATAGATGGAATGATGGCTGGTAGTTGATTTTCGGCTTCGATACTGTTGTCTCAAAAGAGGAAGGTGAGTTTATTTCCTGGATGAAGGTAGCATTCAAAGGTGGAAGATGATAACCATCTAGTGAAGTTATGTGAAATAACTTATATTTAGTTGTCTTTCTGGACTTCCAGGACGAAGCAGGCGTCTCAAAGTCGGTAACCAAGTCAGGATGAATCCACATGATTTCTCCTTTTTTGGTTGACAAAGGGACAAGATTGTCACTCCATGTTGGTGTAAGGTTGACGATCTCCAAGGTGGCTTTCGAAATGGGGATGACTCCATCCTGCACAAGTTGAGCAAAAAAGTTGCCAAATTGCATAGAGACGTCGTTGGCAGTCACCGTCTTCTCATCCTGCTGAAGAGTAATCGTGCCAGCATTAATCAGCTCCTGAATCTTTCCTTTTAGCACGTAGCACACCCTGGTCGGATGTCCTATGAACCTATGATACACACATTATTTAGGATGATCAATTTTACCTACTTTATCTGGCTGTTTTGCTTCGGACAATTGAAGTTTATTGCTCTTGATTAGGCAATCGAAGATACTCATAACGTCGTCCTCGTTGAAGGAGTACTCCTCTTTCGGACGATGTGCCCTCTGTGGCGGTATCGTCATAGTAGGTGTTAATTGACCTATATTGACGGCTAGAGCTTCTTTGCCTTTGACATTGATGGCCAAAGCTTTTTTGCCTTTACGGTTGTTCCGACGGCCACCACTGTTGGAATGTTTGTCTTTTTCAAGATTAGGCATCTAGATGCCTAATTGTTTGAACTTGTCAGTACTGTCTTCGGCCACCCTGGCACTTACTATGAAGGAAGGCCAGTCTTAGAATTGTGTGGGTCTAGTCCACATGCTGACTATAGGTAACAAGTTTGATTCGTACGTATCTATAGTCAGAGCATCCGAATTTCCCAGAGGCATTTTGAGTGCCTCTCGATAGAAGCGCACAATGAAACGTTTAACAGTTTTATTAGGCCATTGTTTGATTTTGATGAGGGCTGACACAGTTATATCATTTATTCTCTCATAAATCATTTCAGTAACATTTGCTTGAACCCTACAAAGAAAGTTATGCTACCATCTGGCAATCTGTGATACCAGTTGTAAGCTGCACGTGCTAAGCACCCGACGAATACTCTAGTGATTAGAGCGTCGTTCGGCTAAAGTTGGTCAGTCATTACCTCAAAGTGATTGAGGTACTGGCTTGGAGATGAACTGCCGTCAAACAGCATAATGGTGGGTGGCTTGTACTTAGGTAAAAATGGGACTTCCTTCCACTCTATGGGGTAAGGTTGTTTGATCCCAAGCTTTTGTAAGTCGCCCTTCTGCTTGAAAGCTTCGAACTGGTTATGAAGAAGCTTCACTGTCTCATTGGTGTCCCCTGATGCTTGGGGGAGAAGCAGACTGATTCAATATATTAGGAGGCGGGACTGCATGATAAGCACCATCCCCAGCACCAGAAAGACTTGGAGTTGTTATGGTAGCATTGTAAGGAGGCTGTACCTTCAGACCGGTGTTGGTAGGAGTAGTTAGTGCTATCTGTTCTTGGGTTGGAATTGGATTCGTAACCGGTGGAACAGTATGTTGTGCTATGATCACAGCATGCATACTTGCCATCATCTCAGTCATGTTTTTCAAGCTAGCCTCTATAGAGGCAATCCTTTAATTACTCTTGACTGCCAGAGCTTGATGCATCTTGTTCCTCATTAGTGACATAGGTGGTCACTTCTCTGGCTAGAGATAATAAACTAGTAGAAAAGATAGTCTGCTCAGAGCTTTCACTATCAACATCAAAGTCATGTAGGGAACTACCCCTAGGATAAGGAATGAAAAGATTTCTCTGACCGATTAAATCTCGATCAGAGTCAATAAGATTCCTTTGACTGATTGAGTCTTGGTCGGAATTTGGAAAGTCCCTTTGGCGAAGGACCTTTCCGAGATAAAGAGTGGGAAGATTCCTTTGACCAATCAAATATTGGCTTCTTGGCCTTGTGTTCTGATAGACTCCTTTGTCGGAGTCATAGATCCGATCCAAGTATTGTTGACTGGGATTGCGGATGCATTATGTCTTAAACGCTTTCTACCCCTATAATTGTGAGACTTCATATTGACTGAAGCAAACAACAACTCGTCTTCATCGACCAGGGTCACTTTAGGAGGGTGACGTTGTTTGTCAGAAGAATGATTGTAATTCATACGAACGAAGATGGTTTGTTTGGATGATTTATAACGACATTATATTTAAGCCTCATGGGAAGCAGACTGGAGTTCCTTGCATGCAGTCATCGCAGAGGATAAATCTTTGTCTACTGCTATAATCAGTTTAGGGGATTGAGGATAGTTCAAACAGTCGAAGACAGACCATTTTGCTGCCTGGCAGCAACACTTAATAACTATCTCATGGTCACAAAGATGCTCCGTAGCTAGAGTCGCAGATACATGAGACGGACCTGCGATCTTCTGCTTTTGTACAAGAATCTCGCGAATATCGATCACATTGACAGGATAAGAGGAAGAAAAAGGTACATATTCATGGATTATATTAGGAACATAGTTCATGTTCTTGAGATGCCCTATCCCTTGAGTATACAAGGAAGTGCTGAGTTCATTGGCATAGGTAAGAGGGTCGTTGACTTTAGAAGTATTTCCTTTACGCAGATCAGTAACTGGCACAGACTACAATTGGTGCACCTTACGGCTTGATGAAGCTGACTCTGATTTGTGCCTGTTGAGATAGGCGTGCATGTCAAAATGGTGCAATTCTTGTGTGTTTGTCTAGGACACCATCAACTTTCCCTATTTGGATCTTGATATGTGCAGAGTTGGCAGATCTTGATTTGGGTTTAATTGGCGCTTAGGAGTAGGCAGAATGCACTGTTGCCCTACGCATCCTATTCCAGTGTGCTTAGCATGGCGCAAATGAATAGCAAGAAGTCAATTTTGGGCAGAATTTACTTTCTTTGCACTGACTTGGTTGTCTTTGTCAAGAGAAGTAAAGCTTCTGCCCAAAAGAGTTTGAACAGTGATTGGCGCAAAGGCGCAATCAAGAGTGTTTTCTACCAAGTCCAGGACTGAAGAAAAATGAGGAAAGGCCAAAGGGCACTTTCCTTTGTTCTGTACAGGAGCCGAAATGGATAGGTTCTCCACCAAGTTCATAACTGGGAGGAAGGGGGAGTAGCCAAAGGGCATTTCCCTTTATTCTGTGCCAAGGCAGCAGTTGGCACAGTCTGCACAGAAGCTATAATTGGTGCTCTGGAGGACTTTGGAGTCCAGATGGTGTGCGCCTTGTTCTTGGTAGCAACCGTAGCACGCCTTGCACCCCCAGCGCCAATCATGGCTTCGTTGGCTGTTTGGTCGACTTGAACGACCAAGGTATTCTGCGTCTTGCTGATCGTCGCGATATCACATTGAGTTGTCACCTTCTCATCGGAGGAGAAGTCGTCCCCAGCAGAGTCACCATTTTGTTTGCGAGAACAAAAGTTTTCCAAGAAAACTAGTTTACAAACTAAAAAAAAGAAAGTACAAGAGTATAATTTGATTATGGGGAAGTACAACTATAGGAATCTGATCTGAAGAGGATCACTTTATCTCTTAGACGATTTGATGTCGAAGACACAAGCCTCTGGAGAATGCGGTAGCACCTTGTCAAGAGATTATGATCATTAGTGGTGCCTTAGAACTGATTTGGAACTATATTTATAGAGTTTTAAAATAACTGTCAAGTAGTTATCTTGAGTGGCGTACACCACATTTGGCGTACCATTCACTTATTTGTGCGAACGGTTACTTGAACTGCTAGGGACGCGTGGCATTCTGTGAGAGATATACGCATGGTCGTGGGCAGTATAGTAGATAAGTTCTTCGAAATTAGTAGCATGTGTGCTACGTCATCTGACTTCTGGATGAAAATTGACTAAGTGGTGCCCACTTGATAGGTGGCGCTAGGCGCAACTTGATAACTGGCGCCCCTTACTCAGTCTGTCAGTTCTGTGTTCATTAATTTCCTTACGCCAAATGATAACTGGCCTAAGCTAGCTGTTAGTATTTATTGCAAAGGCTGACACAATCTTCTCAAGTGCTGCGTTGCTCCAGATTCGAAGGGATTTTCTGACGGGTTGTCAGTAATCATGATGACTTGTCCAGCTTTTCAAGAAAGCTTCCCACGTGGTGCCCGCGTACACTAATGGTTGGCGCCACCTGAGTCTTCGTGCAACCTAATGGCCAGTGCCTTTATGAATCCTGGCATCATTTTATGAGTGGCGCCTAATCATTCTGAGCTTCTACACCACCTGGAATGGAGGGAGGCTGAGATATATTTCTTGGACTTTTGTAGAGAGTCTTCAAAAGTGATGCGACGGGAGTCTTCGACGTACGGTCGAAGCTTCAAAAGCACGAACGTTGCCTTAGTCAGTTGGCGCGTTCTTCTGGATTCCTAGCACCTGCAAAGAGCGAGTCAGTACGATCACATGTACTGGCGAATGGCTAATTAGACCCAAGCTCTATATTTAGTTCATACAGTTTTATAAAACATGTTATCTATTTGGTGTTCTTTCTAACCATCCTGATCGATTTGCATATTAACATGTATTAAGGCGAGCATATAAAATTGTATACATTAAGCAGTTATTATGTTCATCCCGTCTGATGTGCATTAGTTCAAGCAGTGAAAGAGTGTGACAGTCACTGACAATTTCAAGCCATCATGCACTACTAAAATAACCCCTTTTAGCGATGGTGCATCATGTTCTACCTCAACATGGTATCCTAATACCATGCCCTCGTATCCCGATACCATGCCATGGTATCTTGATACTCTAATTTCATATCTAGAAGTATCTTAGAACTTTACCCTTTCATAAGGTAAATCCTAATTACCTCACTAGTATACCATACCTCAACATGGTCACTAACACTCTAACTAACTCTTCCACATAAACATTCAAGGGTTAATGGGCTGATTTGAGATGGAAAGGATGGATGGATGAATGAATGTGGGTGAATAGATATATGGATATGTATGTTTGAATAGATAAATAAAAAATGGTATAAATGAATGGTGGAATAAATGTTTGGATGAATGTATAAATTAATAGATGGACTATGGCTGAATTGGATGCATAAATGAATGACTGAATGAATGAAGGAATTTGGGTGGAAGAATAAATGGAAGGATTAATGAGTGGTGGCTGAATTGAGTATGGATAGAAGAATGTATGGATTAATGAATATGGAAGAGGGGCTGAATGGATAGATGGAATAGCGGGTTGAATGGTGAGTGGTCGAAATAGATCACCGAATGGCTGCTTCCCCCCCACCCCCTCAACTGCTCCAAAGCAGCAGTTCCCAACTGCTACTACTGCAGTTCCTTATACTGCTACTGCTGCTGTTGCATATGGAGTCCCCTGTGGGGACTGCTGCTGGCCGAGAGGTCAGCATGCCAAATGGCTCATGCTGCTGCCATTTCAGCAGCTCTCCCCATCCTCCACTGCTCCCTCACTCTCTCTAACACTCTCTATATCCCTCTCTCTATCACTCTCTATATTTCTCTCTAAACCACAACAACGCCTACACATATATATTTAGATTAAGATACATAGATATAGACACACACACCAATAAATATATACATTGACACACAATACCTATATATAGAGAGAGAGAGAGAGAGACACACATACATACATATATATATATATATATATATATATATATATATATATATATATATATATATATATATATATGAAATATATATATATATATAGAAACATATACACAACTTAAATACATAACAATAAAAATATATATAAGATACAATATGATTCATTATGATACCATGAAGAACATGTCTCCAACATCCAATGATCTAACACACTTTAACATCTAACTTGAAATTCACACACACACACACACACACACACACACACACACGTACAAGGACTGTGCACAGCACAGTCCCCTGTGCACAAACCCCTCCCCATAGTGTTAGGGTTAGGAATGATGCCGTGAACTCATCGTGTTAGGGGAGAAGGGGGTTAGGGGAGGGGCTCGATGAACTCATCGTGTCTAGATTTAGGGTTGGGGCTCGAACTCATCGTGTCCCTGTCTATGTGTCCGTATTTAGTACTAGGGTTAGGGATAGGAATTACCTGGGGGAGGGGCTCGACGAACGGTGGCTCTCGACGGCGGAGGAGGGGGCGTCGGCTCTCGGCTCTCGACGATTTGGGGGAGGAGAGATCGAGAATGGGGGGGAAATGAAATTTCTGAATTGGTATGTAAAAACATTAGCGACGGCTTAGAAATACGTCGCTGATCGTCGCTATTAAGCGACATAGTCTTAACTACATCGCTAATTGTCGCTAGATTCCACATATTTGCTACGTGTAATAAAAGATGTCGCACGTCGTCGCTGATTACCGACGTACATCGACGTATTTTCTACTACGTCGCTAATGCCAATATTTAGTGACGTTACAATAGGACGTCGACATGACGTCGCTAAATTGACTTATTTTGGTAGTGATGGACTATAAATGAATTAGACGGCGATCCTTTCGTGGCGGGTAGTGAGCCCGACTCGAAAGTTCCTGAATCATCGTACCAGTCCTGCTGGCACTAGTATACTCGCTCTCTTGAGCCGAATCGGTTCCT